>WOVY01002285.1:145000-198571 GCA_013436015.1 Rhipicephalus annulatus | reverse complement strand
AAATCGTGGATAACCCTGCTTTGTTATATTGTGAAAAAAATACCCTGTTTTACGAGTATGTGTATAGATAGATACATAGCTAGAAAACTTTATTGAGGTCTTGAAGGCATCCACCCCTGTTTTTATAGGGGATGATCATGGGCCGCTCTCGTATAGGGACGGGGAGGCCCAGCCACACCCCGCAGCCGTGAGTTACTTCTGAGCTGCACAAGTGCCTGCGTCGCAAGTGAGAGCTTGCACCTTGGAGTGGGTTGGCTCGTTGAGACTGGAAAGACCCTCGATCTTCGAGCTAAGATGAGCAGGGAATTAAGTTATAGTGTGGTGTGCAAGTTCCGTAAGGGTGAGAGTTCTAAAGGTTCCTTGCACACGGAACCAGAAGTGAAGTCATTTAAAATACATCGTTATATGAAAATTTTCTTTGTATCAAAGTTTTTCATATAAAGGTTTCATCATGTAACACACTCTCACAACTTAGTGTGATTACAAAAAAAAGAGGGGGGGGCAAGTTTTTACTCCAAAGCGACAAAAATTATTTCAAGAACCTAATTTTTGGGGACTGTGCAATTATTACAATTGAAAAAAAAGACATCGTTTCACTTCTAGTCCACCAATGTTCAATGACTGACTATCATGAGAAGATTTTTAAGTGAAAACACCTAGAATTGAGTGAACATGCATGGCAGAAGCCACAAATCAATCCTAAGTTCTGAAAGAGTGTATGGACACACCAAGCTTAAATTAAATATTTTTATTATGCAGTAAACAGCAGGAACTTCATCAATGTGTAAAGGCTTCATGAAAGTTAGACTAAAAATGCAAGACTGTCAACAAACAACATAGGCAATGTCAACGGTGCTTTACACAAACACAGTGTTCTTTGGCCAAAGATACAATTGTCTGCTTGCATCTGTGATACACTCTGTTGTGCAAAAGGTACTGTTTTGACAATTGAAATTCGGCAACGAATTTCTGTTACTTGAACTGCAGTGAAGTGTTTATGAGCGACTGCTCCATTGCCAACTCGTATCCTTTGACATGGGTGCCTGGCAACTGGTGAGGGGAGTCCTATAACGCAGCATGGTGATTCACCCTTCGCTTGTGTATCCCGCAAACTCCCGCGATTAACAGTACATGCTAGGCACTCAAACATTCATACATCATTGCAGTCCAAACAAGTTTTGATATCACATAAACATGCAAGAATGTGTAAAACAACAATGTGTTTGTCAAAAGTTAGTTTACTTCATCAGTCAATAATAGACCTATTGAACGAAAGTGAAAGAAAGCAAATAAAATGCATGGTAGCAACAATAAAACAATAAAAAAAGGCAGCTCATGAGATCTATTTGCGGATCACTTCAACCAGCCTACAGTAAACATGGTTTTGCAGAAATAAATGCCATCTTTTCCAGATCTTCCTGCTACACTTGTCTCAGATAATGTGAAAACTTACACTGTGCCTAGTGCTTTATTAACCAGTGCTACATCCCACAAAAACAATTTATTCTTTCAAAAGAAACAAGTTCTCGAGGAGCCATTGTAGAAGTCATAAACAACAAGGAGATATACAATAGCAATAAGAAAGGCTTTACCCCATAGCACTGCCTCACGATGCAGCAGAAACGTTAGCGAGTATCAAATATTTTGTGCAACTAAATTTATCAAGAGCCATATGCACAAGCCACAGGCACAACAATAAAACGCCTGTCAACACTGGAAATGCAAGCTGACCACAAAGCACAGTGCAAGTGTTCAGGAAAACTCAAGCCTTTTTTTTTTCAGTAGATTTTCAGAACCCAGACATTCCACCACTAGAAATCTACACAACACAGTCAGAGAAAGTGGTGTATACTTTTATATACCTTTATAAAGGGCCAGTAAACAGGCTCCGGCTTTTTTTTTCACATTCCGATAACAAGCTCGGTAATTCGTAGAGAAGACCGCAGTGATCACATTTTCTGAAGCTGCGCGCCACACAGAGCCTCCGTTTCAAAAAACAATTTCCGCAATTCTTTCCTACACCTGGCCAATGCTCCTTGCACACGCAGTGACGACAACTCAGCAATCAGCGACGTGACGCAGCTCGCAGCTCATTTATTGGTCTAAACAAGGTCTCAACAAACAGTAGTGAAGTCAACGACAGTTCCTGTTCCCACCCGCAGCTACGATAGAGCTATTCAACCATATGAGTTGCAAAACTCCCCATAGGCTCCATGCATGAAATTGGGACACTTCACTGACCCAGTTTTTGGGAGTAAGCAGATTTGGTGCCTCCTGTTTATCAGCACACCCACTATTAAGCGCATTGTTTTTGTTTTTTGTGTTGCTGCTTCCAGGTGGCACGACAGTCCACTCCCAAAAAATCAAACACCATAAAAATCGGGCCAACTTCCTGTCCAGTTTTGGAACGCAGTTTTCCTGCAAATCATTGTCGGCTGCAAATCGAACGACTGGGCTGCGAAAAGCATCGGCACTTGGTAAACAGTAAACAACCAGGCATCACAGCAAGCGGAAGTGCGACGTTGCGACTGATCAAGTTCACCAATGACGTCAATCGCTAACGTCTTGTCACATTGCCGAAGCCGACAGAGTCATGACGATGGGCCATGCCTTCCCCTCCCTCTGAAGGAGAAGGATGGCGAGGCCGCGTGAAAATTTGAAACCAGCCGACCGCGATGTTCTAGCCCCGGTAACTTCCTTAATATAGCACGAAAATTCTTGCGGCAGCATGTTCACGAAGTAAAAAAAAGCACATATTTCTCTTTACAACAATTTTTGGACTTTGGGATTGTTTACTGGCCCTTTAATACGCATTTGTACATACATGTGAAAGAATGTAAAAATAGTGCAGGATGCATGGCGCGAGAAAGACGTTGCAAACCACTCTCCTACTGATTTCTTTGATATCACAACAAAAATAAAAATAGCAGCCATCAAAACAGAAACGGTAGGCACACAACATGACCAATCGGGAACACTGCAAGAAATTATTATTCTAAGTCTCCTTCATTCGTTGAGCGAGAATGCATGGTTTATCAACAACTGAAAAATAAAGTGTCGATAGATATAAAATAAAACTATCTGAAATTTCTTCTCATAAATACACACTCAAATAAATGTACCAATGACATAACTGTGCGTGCATGTTTTTTTGTCCTCAACGAATTACATCACAGCAATTCTTGGCCAAATTTCAACAACACAGGAAAGCTGCATAGCTGAACATTCAACCAAAACCTCTGCTATTAAATGATCTGTGCACCAAAACAGCATTTTTATTTAGCCCAGCATAAAATAATGAACGTCAAGGCATACTATGCTTAAAAAGTTACCATCACAATTAAAAAAGTTTGCTGCATAATTTATCGACATTCCATTGTTTAAACATGTTGCTAGGCTAAAGTTTTTGAGTTTAATCGATCTTTATCAACGAGCAATGGTTGATCATCCAGGTAACACTGCTACACCATCTTTTTATATTTACACCATTTCTGGTGCATTATAGCTATAGTCTCTATCTACAATTTTATACATGTGATAGGCTAATCTAGCACAATATTACATTTCTTACATTGTTACCGTGAATGCTCTAGATTTTGACAACATTAAATGAAGTGGTTCAACATATTAAACCTACAGAAAAAGCAAAAATTCGATTGAAAAAAAGAGGGTGCTTCCCATGCATAATTACAGCCAACATTTGTTGGAAGTTTGTTTTTGTCAACCTATTTCATGTGAAATATGGGATGAAGGCCGTACGCCATAATATAGAGTTGACATACTTCAGCAACAGTCATTCTATAGCTGCAAGTACATTGCAGTATAGTGTCATATCCTCTCCTGTGTTTCCCTAACCCTATCATCAATAGCAGGAATACGATAAACTACATGCAATCTGTTCTATGCATTACAAAGGCTGCCAATTTTATACTTAAATTTTGATGAATCTTTCAGCAACCAACATTTTCTCCATAATGCCTACTTCCACTTGCTTATCTATCAGCATCACGCCTGCGATATTCTCTTCTATCTGTCCTTCTGAATGAAATGACAATATGTCCCAGTTAAAAATGGTAATTAAAAGCTTCCTGTTACCTTAACTCACCTATATTTTAAAAAGATTGGAATTGTTGTGGAAGGCCAACAAAAACAATACTGAAAAAAGGAGGAGCAGGCAGATTAGGCTCTCAACAAAACTTATACCAGTGTCACACGGGCACATTTATTCGTGATCAGTGTCAATCTAGATTAACCACAATCAAGATTAGGTGCTGCTACAAGTTCACATTTAATCCCGGTCAGGCATGATCGGGATCAAGGCTATCGTGATCTGCCTGACAGATCGCGATTTTGCTGTCATCTGCACCCCCTAGCTGAGCTTGTTGAAAGCACAATAAACAAGAAATCTAGGATAGTTCAATAAAAGCACATTAAAACAGCTAGATGCTCATAAAGAAAAAGAAAGTCTAAACTGTTTAAATTAAAATAATATCTCAAGTAATGCATAAATTAAGATTCGCATCGACCATATGTATACATTACGGGAGAAGCAGACAAGCAGACGACCAGCAGTCGACCGTTGCCTTCGGCGCTTATTTCAACTCTTGCCCTGTCGAAGCTGTTGTAGCACCTAGAAGCAAACTTATTATGAGTGTCGCAAGCCTTTCGACTGCATCGCAATGTACATGCACTTCTTGGTCGAATCAAGAGACCTTTAAAGTGATTGGCCGCTGGTAGGAGCGACTGGAACAGACTTGAGGAGACAGTAGTGAAACACTGGCGCGTACAACGAGAGTGAAGCTTCACTTTTACACTACGGCTACGAGCGGGGGCCATCAGAAATAAAAGCGAAGGTTAAGAATCTCACACAGCAATACAAGTAAGTGCTAAGAAAATTTTATCGAATGATGGATTTATGAAATCACATTCTAGTGGCATGCGAACTTTTTGACGTTCGAGCGGTTCTTGCATGAATAGGTAACATTGCTGATAAAGGGCTCTATAGATATACAGTACGCCGAGTTTTGTCAGTGGCATGGTTTACGGCACGCAAATGTCACTTGGGGCATTTCATCTGAACCAAGCTCAAACTGGATTAGCTTGGGCCATGTAGCAGTGGTCGTAAAGGTGATAGCGATCAAGAAAACTGATCCGGATCTACCTGATCGTGATTAAAAGTGTCCGTGTGACACTGGTATTAGAGGGTTACTTGGTTCTACACCACAGTAGACTACATTCATACTATCAATGAGGTGATAGAGAAATGCGCAGAATACAACCAACCCCTATACATAGCCTTCATAGATTATGAGGTGTTTGACTCAGTTAAGACATCAGCAGTGATGTAGGCGCTACAGAATCAAGGCATCGACGAACCCTATATAAACATACCGGAAGAAATCTACAGCGGATCCACAGCCACCATAGTTCTCCGTAAAGAAAGTGAAAGAGTCCAAATTAGCAAGGGTGTAAGGCAGGGAAACACAATCTCTCCAATACTATTCGCTGCATGTTTACAGAAGGTATTCAGGGCCCTAGATTGGGAAGAGCTAGGGGTAAGAGCTAATGGAGAGTGTCTTAATAACCTGTTATTTGCTGATAACATTGCCTTCATGAGTGACTCAGGAAGCGAATTACAGCTCATGATTAGTGAACTGGACATGGAAAGCAGAAGGGTAGGTCTGAAAATCAATACGCACAAAACTAAAGTAATGTGCAACAGTCTCGGAAAAAAAAAGGTTTTGCAATAGGTGGCGAGATGCTGAAAGTTCTAAATGAATATATCTACTTCTTAGAGGTAGTAACTGTGGAGCCGAACCATGAGAGTGAAATAACTATAGGAATAGGAATGGGATGGATCAAATTCATCAAGCATTCTCAAATGATGAATGGCAATCTACCAGTAGCCCTTAAGAGGAAGGTATATAACAGCTGCATCTTGCTGGTACTTACCAAAGGAGTAGAAAACTGAAGGCTCACAAGAGGGTTCAGCTTAAATTGACGAAAATGCAGCGAGCGATGGAAAGGAAAACGACAGGTGTAACCTTAAGAGACAAGAAGGGAGCAGAGTAGGTCAGGGAATGAACAGGGGTTAAGTATATCATAGCTGAAATCAACAAGGAGAAATGTAGAACCAGGCAAGTAGCGCGTAGGCAGGATAACCATTGGTCATTAAGGGTAACTGACTGAATTCTCAGAGAAGGCAAACACACTGTTAGGTGTGCCGATGACATTAAAAAGTTCGCAGGTATAACGTGGCAGCGGAAAGCACAAGATCGGGTTGATTGGCGGATCGTGGGAGAGGCCTTTGCTCTGCAGTGGGTGTAGTCAGGCTGATGATGATGGTGAAATTTTGAAATGATGAAAACTTTAAGAAAAGATTAGTATCTATTTTTAAACCAAGCTGCTGGTTCAAAAAGGGGCTAAAAATGAAGCACAGCTCAATCAGTAGCATTTGCTGCAACCATTTTGAGAACATGCCCACAATGCCTGCGCTCCGTATTTACAATACAACTACTTGCACATGTGCACACACATTATCAAAATAGCAGCCAACAAGCGTCCATGCTGAACAGTCTCTGCACGTAATGTTAAAATGAAAGAAGCCATGGTGCAGATATAATCACACGCACATAAAATAATTGCTACTTTTGTCAGAGGAAAAGAAAAAAAATGAGAATCTTCGAGGCCATTTGGGATGAGAGTATTTCACTCCACAGACAACAATGCGTGCTTTGCCAACCGACATAGAGTCATAGCGCATAGTTGTAATCGCTCACTTGAAGCAGGTTACTCGAGAATTCACCTCTCAAGCTTCTTGAAATGCTTGCTTAGAGGTTGTACACAGTCATGTAAATAATTGCTGCTAAAAGTTATAATAATGCTGGCCTGCTCTCCTTGCAGAATAGATGTTACAAAACATTACAAATTGTGTAACACTTGAAAAAACACTTAATCGCATGGTTCTATGTCAGCACTAATACGGCGCTCTTATATTTTAAATGTCAATTGCAAAACTGTCCAAGCCGTAGTTGAAACATTTTGCATCGATGATTGATTTGTGGGGTTTAACGTCCCAAAACCACCATATTGCCACAGGAAATTATCATTGCTTCGCGCAACTCGGACGTTGGGAACCAGTGAAACGCTAACGGCACGACTACGAGCGACGAAGCCAGCCGCAATGCACGAGCCGGCCCTGCATGCGCCCGGTACTCCGCCGAACAGCCAACGCGCGTGAAGAAGAAGAGAACGAGGGTGCTCGAGGCAGAGGCTCACGAGGACTAACGCAATGCTGAAAGTTTAGGGCAAATTCACCTTATAATCGGCCAATCCCCTTCTTTGGGTACGAGCCATTTGCACAAGGAAAACAACAACAACGACTACCGCCCTTGGATCTTCTTGATTGCTGTGCGTCGTTCACTCTGGGCACAAGGTAGCCATCAATAAACCGTGCAAATAGAACATCGTTGTTGTGAGGTTGCTACGTTCGTTACATTTTCTGGTGGAGGAGCGGGGTAGATGATTCCAACCCCCACGAGAGAGCGAAGTCCAAGCCCTGACAATCCGCAAGCCGTGGAGCTTACGCCGGTGCACCAACGGATCATTTGCCGTATTCGAGGGGATTCACCAGACTTTGGACCACTTCCCCCTGTGCCAAGGGCATCAGCGACGGAAACATGAAACGCCACCACCATGACTAGCCAAGCTGCACCATCACAGGTCATTGTCAGCCAGCCCGTCATACCGAAGATATTCCATGGTGACCCGTTCGAGGACGCCGAAGACTGGCTGGATCATTTCGAGAAGGTGGCGAACATAAACCAATGGAACGAAGCAAGCAAGTTGCGCAACGTATACGTCTCTTTGGAAGACGCAGCGCGAGTGTGGTACGAAAACCACGACGCATCTTTGACGTCCTGGGAAGAGTTCCGGCGGCAGCTACTGTGCACGTTTGGCAACAATGATCGACGGGAAAAGGCAGAAGCAGCTCTTCGTGCACGGAATCAACGCACAAATGAGACTGTCGCTATGTACATAGAAGACATGTCCCACCTGTTCAAGCGAGCTGATCCCAACATGACTGAAGACAACAAGGTGCGTCATCTCATGCAAGGGGTAAAACAAGAGCTGTTTGCGGGACTCGTTTGCAATCCGCCGCGCACTGTTGCTGAGTTTCGGTCAGAAGCTACAACAATAGAAACGACGCTGCAGCAGAGAGCCCGGCAATACAATCGTGACGTAGCCTGTACATCAGCAGGGGTCTTCTCGGCAAACGTCATCGATAATCTTGACACTCTGCGGGAGCTCATTCGGTCAGTTGTCAGAGAGGAACTACGCAAGCTGCAGCCACATGTTTCACCGGAACTGTCTATTGCGGATGTTGTCCGAGAAGAAATTCGGCAGGCCATACGGGAGCCGCAAAGGGCTGCACCACCGACACGACGCGCGGTAACTTATTCTTAGGTGCTCAGGCGGCCTGTTGTCCACTGTGCGCCTATCGAGACACCTGGTACTTACGCACCGACAACACGTAGCCCGCGCCATATCGTAGAGGCAACTCGCAGCGCACCTCTTCCGACAGAGACAAGACCTCGGAAAAGCGATGTATGGCGAGATACGGAACGTAGGCCCCTGTGCTTCCACTGTGGAGAGGCTGGCCATCTTTACCGGTTTTGCCGATATCGTAAAGCTGGTCTTCGAGGATTTGCGGTCAACGCACCGTGTCCACGAAACGGTGAAAGGCCGTCCGATATCGAGGAATACCTGTGCTCACGTCAGAACTTCGACCTGCATCGTCGTCACCAACCGCGGTCACCATCTCCTCTACGTCAGCGCTCGCCAAGCCCACGTTCCTTTCCAAACGCACCTAGGCATCTATCGCCTAGTCCAAACCCGGGAAACTGAAGTGGGCGACCTGTGGAGGCGAGGCCGCTGATAACTCGAAATACGAAGATCCTCCACTGCGACATCAGCGTAACGACGACGACGACGACTGTCTCCAGGTAAAGAAGTGCAGTAAAGAGAAGATAACTTCAGACTTGCCGTTGGTAATTGATGGGCTAGAGCTCACGGCTTTAATCGATACCGGTGCGGTTTACTCTGTGATAAGCTACGATTTAGCGAAGTGCCTCAGGAAAGTTCTGACCGAATGGAGTGGACCTCAAGTACGCACGGCAGGCGATCACCTTATTACGCCTCTCGGCAAATGCGCCGCGAGAGTTGAGATACGAGGTTTCACTTACGTTGGTGACTTTGTTGTCCTGCCCGTATGTTCGAGAGAAGTTATACTCGGAATGAATTTTCTGCAAGCAAATGGTGCCATTATTCATTTGCAGAGGTCCAGCATATCATTTTCGACGGAACAAGCTATAAAGGTAGCTCGAGCAGACGAGCAATACACCACTCCACTGCGCATCGTCGATGATGATGTGACTGTACCGCCGCAGAGCAGTGTAATGGTTCTAGTCAGAAATGATACGTTTGGTGACTACGAAGGTGTGGCAGACAGCAACATGGATGTTTTCCTGAAAATAGGTGTTTGTGTGGCATGAGGGATTATCCAGCTACGAAACGGGTACGCAGACGTCCTCCTGACAAATTTTGGGAACAAATTCCAGCACATCGCAAAGGGGACAGCCATAGCCTTTCTTCATGAGGTTTGTGAAGCCACAGAAATATGCAGCCTTGAAACAACGTCAACGGATATGAAACCAACATCTGATGTCTGCGACGTAATATCCGTAAATCCCGATCTTTCAGTGATCCAACGTCAACAGCTATACGACCATGTAAGGGAATTTGGCAGCTGTTTCTCCAATAGTTCAAAGGTACGACGCACAACCATTGCAAAACACAGGATCGTACCAGACGAGACAACCAGGCCGGTTGTCTCGTCTTTCACCAAAAGAAAGGGAAGTCATCAAGAATCAAGTACAGGAGATGCTTGAAGATGATGTTATTCAACGTTCTAGCAGTCCGTGGGCATCTCCTGTAGTACTTGTCAAGAAGAAGAATAACACGCTAAAGTTTTGTGTCGACTACCGGAAAGTGAATGCTGTGACTAAACGGGATGTATATCCCCTCCCGCGTATTGACGACACATTAGACAGACTTCGGTGTGCCAAGTTCTTTTCATGTGCCACTGTGCCAAGTTTCGCTGTGCCAAGTTCTTTTTCACTCATCGACCATAACAGCGCTGTTGTAAAACTCTGATAGCGCATACGGGCCGCAGAAAGTGGGCAACTTTGACTACACTAATTGATTGATTTGTGGGGTTTAACGTCCCAAAACCACAATATGATTATAAGAGAAGCCGCAGTGGATGGCTCCGGAAATTTCGACCACTTAGGGTTCTTTAACGCGCACCCAAATCTGAGTGCACGTGCCTACAAAATTTTCACCTCCATCGGAAATGCAGCCGCCACCGCCGGGATTTGATCCCGCGACCTGAGGGATAGCAGCCGAGTACCTTAGCCATTAGACCACCGTGTTGGGGCTACTCACTACACTAGTTCACTAAACATTCACAAGGAAACACCCATTAAGGGCCGCACATTTCAGCATCTCTTGTCCTCTGGCGGCGATCGATCGCTCACCACTTCATGGGGATGAGAACTTCTATCCACGACGCACAGCATATTTCGTCCGCATATAAGAACTATGCTGTAAAACGAAATGGGTAGACAAGCACAATGATTTTGACCAGCGTGACGCGCACACTCTTCTTTTTGCAACGAAACTTCATGAAACGACAGCATGAAAGTTACCGCCACGTATACCTTAAAGATAAGCCAGAAATCTGCCCTCGCCGTTACAGCGAAGATGCCCGTAAGCTGTAATTGATCGCAGTGCATCATTGCTCGCAGTGCAAAGTCGCGGTTTCTCGAAGCGGCAGTCTCATAATGTGCATAGTTGACACAACCCCATTCAGTCGGGAGGCATAATCGGTGGGCGAAAAGTCATTCGTATACAGTGTACGAGAGCGTATGAAAACATGACTTCACACAAATTACCTATATGCAACGTTAAATATGGACAGTATGTACGCTGTGTAAATCATAGATGACTAATCGTTTCCTAGGGAAGCATACGTTCGAGGCGCATGACTTTGTCATAAAAGCTTGTTCTCAGACAGGTGCACATCTTGTCCCGTAACAATATCCTCGTTTTCAGGGACATTTACTTGCCCGTTAGTTTTAGGCCATGAAGAGCGTGCGGCGTTGTGAGCTTCGTACGAGTTATAGACTGTAATAAAGGTTATAGAGCGCTCTGTTTTCAAAAAAGGAAACGCTTGCAAAGTCGATGACACGTCTCTTGTGAATAAAAAATGTTTTTAAAGTCGGCGAGTAAGAAGGACTTGTCTGTCATTTAGATCGGCCATGTTGAAGTACCACTATACGTAGACACGTTCGCCTCTGTCCACTTTAGCAGAAATGAAAGTCCATAAATCAAAGTTCTATGCATATGCTTCGCTGCCTTCCATGTATTTTCATGAAATGACCGCCGTAACTCTTCATGATGTCTTACCCTTTTTTTTAAGATTCATGTAATTTACTCTGGCAAGATTCAAGCCTGTGATCTGAAAATTTTTTGGATTGATATATACGTAAGAAAGTTAACTGATCGTCCGTAATAACGAATGTGGATGTCTTGAGAAATTAGGCAAGAAAGCTTTGGCGTAACACATTGGTATACCGGTGCACGACTCGCCACATATTCTTGACGGCGTTAACGCCCGACGAGGAAGCTACTTACTTCTTTGTGCGCGGGGCCGAGAGCGTTCACCAACTCCACTGTTCGCGCCGTTCCTTGAAATTGTCGCAAGTGAAAGTGCGAATGAAGTGCAGAGGCAGCTAACGTAACCTTCCCGAAGCGGCAACCAGATACCATCATTGTTCACGTCTTCTTCCATTTATAATATTCAAATACGGGTGCGCTGTTTAATTACTACGTTGATGAGGGTAATGTATTACAGCATGTACAATACACGCAACAATATTATCAAATGTGTCCAGACAATTTAGAATCACATTTTTTTCCGGCAGTTTCCTCGCTTCCGCATTTGAGACCTCCACTCGATCTCTGCGTTTGCGACTTCGCGCCATTTTCTGATCGCAGCATGAGCGATGTGGTGGAGGACGTGTCCAAGAAGGCGATCGACCCGGGCAAGCGCTTCCTAATGTTTCAGCTGTTGTGCAATGACCTTGACGGCAAAGGTGTCGCGGTGCCTCAAGTACGCTACCATCTGCCGGCTCGACAACAAGACCTGGGCTCTCCAGAATGAACGGTATTGCCTAATTGAAATTCCTGGAAGAGCATTCGTCAAGCCTGGCGTTAACGAAGAAATGCTCTAGGTCCGCGAAAGGTAAATCAAATGATTTGTGATGTTTCTTTGTTTTTTGCACTTGAAGTTGTTCATATAAAAATTATTGCGGAAATGGTGGCCGAACCTGAGAGCTTGCATCTAAACTTTGACCTTAGAACTGGGACTGGTAACTTCGCATGTCACTACGATGTTTCTGTAATGTACAAACATTTCGTGGGTCTCTTTAAAACTGGCTCCCATGAATTCTAAATAAATAAAAAAAGTTAAGATTACGCCCGGTGCGAGTGGAGTTACAAAGGTTTGTCGCATGCTGCAATTGCACTATCTCTTCTCTCGTCCCGACGAAAGCGCTGGAAGCTAAGCAGGGAGGGGTGGAGGGGCAAAGACACTACCACGCTTCGTGACCTTGAGAACTTTTTTTCTTCGAATGCGCGGCTTTGTAAGTGTGATCGCGCGAGTACGCATGGACAAGTAGCGGCCTCCCGTGGCGATCTCGGTAACTTGATTTTTCGGTCACAGGCGCTCAGACGATTTTTCGCTCACAACCAACAGGGCCGACACCAATGGCGGGATTTATGCGAAAGGAGCTCTCTAATGCCTAGTTCACACTGAAACATCCGCTTTCTACAGCGACCGAAATTCCCCTGCCGCCGAAACGCAGCGTTGTTCGCACTGGACGCGCCCCGCGCCGCCGAATATGCCATCTAGTACGGGGCGAACGCGGGATGGATGCGCTGTCGTCACCCGGTTGTTCTCGCGGCTCGCAAACGCTACTACGCTATCCGGTGGCGTATACTTCGACGATTCTCGTACTAAAGAAGCAAGAAAAGACAGTACTGCTTACTGCTTACTGCAAGTGGCTGTCTTGTAATGCACGAAGAGCAGAAAAACCACCGACGCCAGCGGCGTTGGTGGGTTCGTCTTGCTCTGCAAGACCGCAACAAGCTCGGTCACGCCAACAGCAAGCTCGGTCACCTCTTTCACGAAATACGGAAGCGAAGTAGGCACAGAGTAGGTTAAACTCCCGTTGGTTTCAACATTCAGTTACGTGCACTGCGGCATAATGAGTGAGTAGGGCTTGGCCGCCATTTTTCAAAATTCCTTGACTAGCGCTCCTATTGGTCCGCGGTGACCGATTCGGCGGCAGACGCCGCAAAAATCGGTCCGAGAGCGATCGGCGCGGAGAAGGCCCTTTCGGTGGATCTCGCCGCCGCCGAACCGGATTCGTAGTACTTTCGGTGGCCGGAATGCTCAGTGTGAACCAGGCCTTACGCTATCGCGTTAAAAACAGTAGGCCACACACGCAGCCTTCAGATCGAGCAATGCGATTAAGAGGGTAAATAAATGTGGATAACATTCTGCAATCATTGTTGGGGTTTAATTACCAAACCCACGATACATTTACAAGGAAAGCCGTAGTGGAGGACTCGAGAAATTTCGGCCAGCTGTGGTTCTTTAAAGTGCGCAAATTTAAGTACACGGGCCTCAATTATTTTCACCTCCCACGAAAATGCGGCCACTGCGTCCGGGATTTGATACCGCGACCTTCGGATCACCAGTCCATTATCCTAACCACTGGATCACCGTGACGCGTCGGATAACATTCTGGCTTGCATCTGTGATAGGAAGTGAACTTGAGCGAGAAGTTTAACATGCAGAGCCGATAACTTTACAGCAAGTCTACGCGCGTGGATAGAAAGGATCGCAGGATAACTAGACGAGGTGAACTTGAAGAGATGCGTGTCTCGACGAAGACCCTGCAAGCAGCTGTAATCCGTAACAATTGGGGTAACTACGGCTCTATAAGGTAAATCAAAGATTGGCATGTGATATGCATGTCCTCTTCTCAAAATTTTATTCCAAGTATTCGACTAGCCTTACGAATAAAGGTTTCTGCAGCAGTTTGTTAACTTTTGTACGTACTGCCTCTTTTAGATGCGGAAGCATCTTATACTCGCGCCTTGTAGTGCGCCGTCCGCGCCGTCCGCGCCGTCCGCACCGCTTCTCGAACATTCGACAGCTGACGCGCGCGCATGCGCCGTCGCGCCGTCGCCCACCATCTGTGCCGCGCGCGCTTCTCCTTCGAGAACATTCGACAGCTGACAGCGCATGCGCCGTCGCGCCGTCGCCATCTGTGCCGCGCGCGCGCTTCTCCTTCGAGAACATTCAACAGCTGACAGTGCATGCGCCGTCGCGCTGTATATATACTCAAGGTCGGCCCTCGCTCGCTCAGTTGCCGCTCGTCGGTTGGTTTGTACGGCGCATCGACGTCCAAGGTCGCGGTTAAATGAATTCCAACGAATCCACAAACACAATGATCGACGTCCCTTCGACCAGCGCCGTCCTTTCGCATACGTGTGTACGTGTTCACTCATTTAACACCCCCTCCTACAACCACGTTAACCAATTTAGCCATCGACCCAAGTAAGTCGCAATTTAACACCCCATTTCACAACCACGTTAACCAATTTAGCCATCGACCCAAGTAAGTCGCACTTTAACACCCCGTTAACCAATTATATGCTCCGCATCCTCCTCAGTGTTCTCCCGAGGGAAGCTGCGGGCATTTTTTTTATTATTTTGTTGTTTTTTGGGCCTCAAAAGACAATGGCATTATGGAGGTGAGTGGTGGTATTTGGAATAAGCTATCAAAATCTCTGGTTGTACAAGAATGTAGCTAATTACACAAAAACCAATCATGTTCCCCTTTTTGGTATGCACTGAATGATTTATTTATACATGTAAATTCTGGTTACACGGTGTTTCCTAATGATTCGCAAAAACAAACCATGGCTAAGGTAGAGATGATTGATCCATACCTGCGCCGAAACAAGGTATTTGAACTTGGACATAACTACGCTTGAGTAAGGCTGACATCCAATTATTGAAGCAGATGTGGTGTGATGTGCAGAGGAATGCTTTAAGATGCAAAGTGTCAGTATCAATTCCACCGGTGCAGCTGTCTTCTATGAATTTAAATGGATTTCTAAACTCTACGACGTGCTTTTCATTCTCTCTCTTTCAGGTGCTATGACAACTGCTTCACTGGCCACGTGATGCTGAAGTGCAAGGGACGGGTCTCTTTCTTCTCATTCACATCTCACCGAATTCGATGTTTATTAGCCCGAGCATTTCTACGTTTAAATTTTCACAAACTAAAACATTGAGAATCAAACCAGTAGTTTGCTTTTTCGAATGTTTACCGGTACACAAATATGTGCATATGTGATGTTAAATATTGTTGAATACTTAATAGAATAATAAAGGCCACAAAGTGTGTGCATGAGTCGAAAGCTCGTGGCTGGGCTTTGCCAACAGGAATGTTTTGCCGGTCAGGGACGCGTTTGTAATCTGCATAAGCCATGAAACCTTTGTTTTCGTTCACTACACTGGAGAAGACTCTTTTCTTCAACGCACGTGATCGTTTTTAAATGCGAAGCATTCCTCAGCAAACTTCAGCGACTTTGGGCGTATCTATCTATCTAGCCACCTACGACTCTTAGCTCTCCTAGCCGTTTCGATGATGGTATCGATACCAAACTTGGTATGGCATAACATGACTGTATAAAGAACATGTTTCACTAGTCATAACATGAAAATCATGATATGTATGTGATAAATGTCATGATTTACCTTTCATGTCCCTGCAGCTCTTGCGTTGGTTTTGTTCTCATGGCATGTTGCAGAACTGGTAAGGTATGACATGACTGGCGAATACAAGCGACAGACCCTATAACGTGAAAATCATGCCATGCGTGTCATGTAACGACATGACTACATGCCGCACTCATAATGAGCTCACGGCCGTTTCGCTTGCGTCACATATACCAAATTTGGTATTACAGTACGTGAATGGAATACGAAGGTATGTGACTGGTGCAAACATGATAATCATGAGATGCGTGTAATGTGACAACATGACTACATGCCACGCTAATGATGCGCTCGCGGCATTTTCGCTAGCTTCCCATGTACCAAACTCGGTATTACGTGACGCGAACAGACGACATAGGTGAATGACACATCGAAACATGAGAATCACGACGTGCGTCCCATGTAACAACATGGCTACATGCCACACTGATGATGCGCTCATGGCCGTTTCGCTAGCTTCAGATATGCCAAATTTTGTATTACGTGACGCCAATAGATGACCGAGGCCCCGCCGCGGTGGTCTAGTGGCTAAGGTACTCGGCTGCTGACCCGCAGGTTGCGGGTTCGAATCCCGGCTGTGGCGGCTGCATTTCCGATGGAGGCGGAAATGTTGTAGGCCCGTGTACTCAGATTTGGGTGCACGTTAAAGAACCCCAGGTGGTCGAAATTTCCGGAGCCCTCCACTACGGCGTCTCTCATAATCATCAGTGGTTTTGGGACGTTAAACCCCACATATCTATCTATAGATGACCGAGGTATGTGACTGGTGCAAACATGATTATCATGAGATGCGTGTTATGTGATATCAATTATATATTCCACAGTAAAGGCGCTAATACGTTTCGACGTGACGCGGTGCGCGTGCTTGCCGGCGTTCATTTCGTCGCGTCACGCCGGCGTTGCCACGCCAGGCACCGGTCCTGCCATATACTCGCAGCCACGCGCCGTGCTGCGTTACTTTGACGCGTGCGCGTTTCGGCGTGTTCGGCGTCCCTCCGTCACGAAAAGAGTGAGACGCAGTGTTGTCTAGGTAACGCATCGGCGCGAAAAGCAGCATGTCGCATTTCGCGACGGTTGCCGTCGGGCCACGCCGGCGAACGTTGGTCGCGACTGGCGCTAGATTATATATAGAGCGCTCGCGTTTTGCTAACGTATAGCGTCGCTGTCCCCAGCCTGCGTGCGCGTCCACCCTACATTGGAGTAAATTGGGCCCTTCATGATGCGCGTGCGGCCGTTTTGCTAGCTCCACATGTACAAATTTGGTATTACGTTACGTCAGTGGATGACGAAATATGTGACTGGTGCAAACATGATAATCCTCATACGCGTGTCATGTACGTACATGACAACATACCACGTTCATAGCGTGCTCGCGGCCGTTTCACTAGCTCCACATATACTAAATTTGGTTTCACGGGACGTGAATACATGACGAAGGTAAACTACACACTCAAACATAATAATTATGACACGGAAGTCATGTATACGGCATAATTTACCTTCACCTCGTAGCTTTGTGCTGATTTTAAAGTGCCATATGAACATTTCTTATTCGTGCTTCGCATGTCATCGATTCCCACTGTACGTGGGATCTGCCAGTCTTTTTTTTGCAAAGTTTGGGAATAATATTTAGCGCTGCTGAATAGTGGGTGTGATATTATTAGCGTTAAATATAAACCATGACATATACCAACTCTATGTAAATCATTATCATGGTTAAGCAAATTCGACACCGTCCCGAATACGCACTCCATATGGGCTCTAAAAGATTATGTTACTTTTTACACTTACCGTACAGTTGGCATGACCTGACATTCGTAGACGTAGATGTTTAATTTCAGTGATAGCCAAAAAGATACCCAGTGCACGTGGCGAAACGTGATGACAAAGCTATGAATACTTGCGGAAGGTCTCGGTGTAGACGAACCTCAATATTCGAGAAAGAATATCAGAGTTCGTATGAAATATGCAGTGCAAGTGTACGACCGTTCAAATTATTTCTTATATGAATATCAACAGGCTTAGGTGTATTGCTTCGGCACCTCGGTTTAATAAATGTTTCTGCGTTCACTCACACACTTTTTGTGTTTGCATTGATTGGCGTGCTTATTGGTCATGAAGGCTACGCATACCTCGGCGTGCCTGATGCGATTGCTGTTAAAATCGCCTGCGTCATAAAACCGACAAACTAACACGCATTATAAAACTCTTGTCATTCCACTTCTGTCAGGACACCTGCTGCTTTGTTCCAAAAACACCAAAACACGTAAACCCAAGCTTATTTTGATGAATGATAGAAATTATATGAGTCCAACATCGCTTCTAAGTGAAAATGTTCGCAGCGTCTAGAATCCTGCCGAATTTTTAAAATGTGTCAGTGAAGTCTACTTTGGTGCTATAGCGCAGCATTAGATTCGATAGACAAAAAAAGAACTTGTGTTTTCAAGTACAGTCACGCTTGTAGCTCCCACCTTTGGCATGCGATGGCACACAACTGGACAAAATGGTGGCGTCTCTGCGGCTTCACGATTTATAAGGCAACACTGACGAGATCATGAGCCATTTGGTTATCTTCTCTAAACATATGGTGCGCGCGACCACACCCTGCTGATCAAAATAAGCATTTTTCTGTAGGAGCCAAGCAACTATATTTCCCAACTTTCTCAGTTTTCTTTAAAAAAGTAAAAGAGGACTACGACTAGAGGCGCAAAGATGCTCCCGACTGAAATTCTGACCCTTGTTTAGTGTTACGGCCAAGCGGAAGAGCCAATAAAGAACGGCATGAGCCCACTCTTGAGAATGATCGTTGAGGTGAGTATTGAAATGCAGCAAGCAGTTGAAACTCGGTTTTGCGAAACCTGTAATGAGGAATTTCTCAATTTAGCAAAAAAGCTATACAATTCTTCCTGCAGTTTCCCATGGGCTGAATGCTTTTACTAATTTAAAATAGCGAAACAGGCTTCACCGCCAAACCCAATTCAACGAAACATTTCGGGAAAGAAAGACGCATATAACAATGTTCTTTTTTTAATTTATGGCATTTAGAAAGTATCGCAGTGTGCCGACAACGTAGTCGCTGTACAGCAGAGAAGGCAGAGGCTTCGTCGGGTTCCATAAGCCCGCAACACGAGCAGGACGAGCCATCGCCCAGTTGTTCGGAAGAGCTCTATCGGCGTGACGAAGTGTTAGCAACTTCGATAACTTCGTGATCGCCGACGCAGACACCGAGACAACAGAGGTTCTCGATAACGAGAAGATAGGGCACCTTTTTTTCCGGTGCACAAGAGGGGTCTGGAAGATGTGAAGGATCCGGATACTGTCGATGCTCCCGTGCCCACACCAAGCCAGTTTATGGACGCCGTCGACCTTCTGCGCTTTGCTGGGGCGTTTCGAGGACGCTTTGATTTCCCTGGCAAGCTACGAGAATTTTGTGCTTCTACTGCTCACGAAGCATGCGCAGACAATAGGTTCGTCGTTATCTCGATTTTACGAAGTTGCCAATTTAACGAAATAATTCCTGGGTCCCCGTGACATCGTTAAAGGCAGGTTCAACTGTGATAATGAATCTGCCAGAGTAACATAAGTGATATAACAAAGTTGCGGTGTAACGTATTATACAGCGCGCAAACGTTTTGCATTGAGAACACAAAGCGCAGCACAACTGCGTATGCATATTTTTTCTTTTATACACTTTCATTGAAGGTGATTCTTTTATTAGATCAAACATATCTCTATTTTCATTCCTGAACTAAAGAACGTTGTATCTCATCATCATCATGATCACCACCACCAGCAGCAGCAGCAGCCTCACTACGCCCACAGCAGGGCAAAAGCCTCTCCTATAATCCGCCAATCAACCCGGTCTTGCACTTTCCGTTGCCACGTTATAACCGCAAACTTCTTCATCTCATTAGCCCACCTGACTCTCTGTCTCCCCTTCGGGCATTTGCATTCTCTGGGAATCCAGTCAGTTACCCTTAATGACCACCGGTTATCCTGCCTACGTGCTACGTGTCCGGCCCTTGCCCATTTCTTTTTCTTGATTTCAACTATAATATCCCTAACTCCGGTTTGTTCCCTGGCCCACTCTGCTTTTTTCTTGTCTCTTAAGGTTGCGCCTATCATTTTCCTTTCCATCGCCCGCTGAGTCGTCCTCAATTTGAGCTGAACCCTGTTTGTAAGTCTCCAGGTTTCTGCTCTGTAGGTAAGTACCGGCAATATGCACCTGCTATATACCTTACTCTTGAAAGAGAGTGGTAATCTACCAGTCATAATGTGAGAGTGCTTGCCAAATGTGCTTCACCCCATTCTTATTCTTCTAGTCACTTCAATCTCGTGGTTCGGCTCCGCACTTATTACTTGTCCTAAGTGGACATACTCCTTAACAACTTCCAGCACTTCTCTACGTATCACAAAGTGCTGTTTTTTGCCAAGATTGTTGCACATTACTTTAGTTTTGTGCAAATTAATTTTCAGGCCTTCTTTACTGCTTTCCGTGTTCAGTTCAGGGATCATAATCTGTAATTCGTCCCCTGAGTTACTCATCAAGCCAATTTCATCAGCAAATCACAGGTTACTACTAAGGTACTCTCCTTTAACTCTTATTTCTGACTCCTCCCAGTCTAGGGTCCTGAATACCTCCTGTAGACACGCGGAGAAAAGCATTGGAGACATCGTATCTCCCTGCCTTACACCTTTCATTATTGGGATTCTTTCACTTTCTTTATGGAGAACTATGGTGGCTGTGGATCCGCTGTAGATTTCTTCCAGTCTGTATATATAGGGTTCGTCGATGCTTTGATTCTGTAGCGCCTGCATCACTGCTGATGTCTTAACTGAGTCAAACACCTCATAATCTATGAAGGCTATGTATAGGGGTTGGTTGTATTCTGCGCATTTCTCTATTACCTCATTGATAGTATGAATGTAGTCTACTGTGGTGTAGAACCAAGTAACCCTCTGATACCAGTGTCACACGGACACTTTTAATCACGATCAGGGCGATCCGGATCAGTTTCTTGATGGCTATCAACTTTATGACCGCTGCTACATGGCCCAAGCTAATCCAGTTCGAGCTTGGGTCAGATGAAATGCCCCAAGTGACATTTGCGTGCCGTAAACCATGCCACTGACAAAACTCGGCGTACTGTATATCTATAGAGCCCTTTATCAGCAATGTTACCTATTCATGCAAGAACTGCTCCAACGTCAAAAAGTTCGCATGCCACTAGAATGTGATTTCATAAATCCATCATTCAATAAAATTTTCTTAGCACTTACTTGTATTGCAGTGTGAGATTCTTAACCTTCGCTTTTATTTCTGATGGCCCCCTCTCGTAGCCGTGTAGTAACAGTGAAGCTTCACTCTCGTTGTACGCGACAGTGTTTCACTACTGTCTCCTCAAGTCTGTTCCAGTCGCTCCTACCAGCGGCCAATCACTTTAAAGGTCCCTTCATTCGACCAAGAAGTACATGTACATTGCGATGTAGTCGAAAGGCTTGCGACACTCATAATCAGTTTGCTTCTAGGTGCTCCAACAGCTTCGAAAGGGCAAGAGTTGAAATGAGCGCCGAAGGCAACGGTCGACTTCTGGTCGTCTGCTTGTCGTCTGCTTCTCCCGTAATGTATACATGTGGTCGATGCGAATCTTAAAATATGCATTACTTGAGATATTATTTTAATTTGTTTTTTATGAGCATCTAGCTGTTTTAATGTGTTTTCATTGAACTCTCCTCGATTTTTGTTTATTGTGCTTTCAACAAGCTCAGCTAGGGGGTGCAGATGACAGCAAAATTGCGATCTCTCAGGCAGATCACGATAGTCTTGATCCCGATCACGCCTGATCGTGATTGATTGTGAACTTGTATCCGCACCTAATCTTGATTGTGGTTAATCCAGATTGACACTGATCACGAATAAATGTGCCCGAGTGACACTGGTATAAGTTTTGTTGAGAGCCTAATCTGCCTACTCCTCCTTTTTTCAGTATTGTTTTTGCTGGCCTTCCACAACAATTTCATTCTTTTTAAAATATAGGTGAGTGAAGGTAACAGCAAGCTTTTAATTACCATTTTTAACTGAGACTTTATGTCATTTCATTCAGAAGGGCAGATAGAAGAGAATATCGCAGGCGTGATGCTGATAGATAAGCAAATGGAAGTAGGCATTATGGAGCAAATGTTGGTTGCTGAAACGTTCATCAAAATTTAGGTATAAAATTGGCAGCCTTTGTAATGCATAGAACAGATTGCATGTAGTTTATGGTAGTCCTGCTATTGATGCCATGGTTAGGGAAACACAGGAGAGGATATGACACTATACTGCAATGTACTTGCAGCTATATAATGACTGTTGCTGAAGTATGTCAACTCTGTATTATGGGGTACGGCCTTCATCCTATATTTCACATGAAATAGGTTGACAAAAATAAACTTCCAACAAATGTTGGCTGTAATTCTGCATGGGAAGCACCCTCTTTTTTTCAATCGTATTTTGCTTTTTCTGTAGGTTCAATATGTTGAACCACTTCATTTAATGTTGTCAAAAGGTAGAGCATGCACCGCAGCAATGTAAGAAATGTAATATTGTGCTGGATTAGCACATCACATGTAAAAGTTGTAAATAGGGACTATAGCTATCATGCACCAGAAATGGTGTAAACATAAAAAGATGGTGTAGCAGTGTTACCGGGAGATCAATCATTGCTCGTTGAAAAAGATGGATTAAACTCAAAAACTTTAGCATAGCAACATGTTTAAACAATGGAATGTCGATAAATTATGCAGCAATTTTTTTCCATGTGATGGTAACTTTTTAAGCATAGTATGCCTTGACGTTCATTATTTTATGTTGGGCAAAATAAAAATGCTGTTTTGGTGTACAGATCATTTAATAGCAGAGGTTTTGGTTGAATGTTCAGCTATGCAGCTTTCCTGTGTTGTTGAAATTCGGCCAAGAATTGCTGTGATGTAATTCATTGAGAAAAAAAACATGCAAGCACAGTTAGGTCATTGCTGCATTTATTTGAGTGTGTAATTGTGAGAAGGACATTCAGATAGTTTTATTTTATATCTATCAACATTTTATTTTTCTGTTGTTTATAACCCATGCATTCTCGCTCAACAAATGGAGGACACTTAGAATAATAATTTGTCGCAGTGTTCCCAATTGGTCATGTTTTGTGCCTACCATTCTGTTTTGATGGCTGCTCTTTTTATTTTTTGTTGTGATATCAAAGCAATCAGTAGGAGTATAGTTTGCAATGTCTTTCTCGCGTCATGCATCCTGCACTATTTTTACATTCTTCACATGTATGTACAAATGCTTATTAAAGGACCTGTAAACAACCCCAAGGTCCAAAAATTGTTGTAAACAGAAGTATGTGCACTTTTACATCCTGAACATGCTGCCGTCAAAATTTTGCAAATTCGTGCTATATTAAGGAAGTTACGGGGGCAAAAAACATCGCGTTCGGCTGGTTTCAAATTTTCACGCGGCCTCGCCATCCTACTCCTTCAGAGGGAGGGGAAGGCATGGCCCATCCTCATGACTCTGTCGGCTTCGGCAATGTGACAAGACGTCAGCGATTGACGTCATTGGTGAACTTCATCAGTCGCAACGTCACACTTGAGCTTGCTGTGATGCCTGGTTGTTTACTGTTTACCTAGTGCCTATGCTTCTTCGCAGCCCAGTCGTTTGATTTGCAGCCGACAATGATTTGCAGCAAAACCGCATTCCAAAACTGGTCATGAAGTTGGCCCGAATTTTCCGAACTTTGATTTTTTGAGAGCGGACTGTGGCACCACCTGGCAGCAGCAACACAAAAAACTAAAATAATGCTCTTAATAGTGGGTGTGCTGATCAACAGGTGGCACGACAGTCTGCTTACTTCCAAAAACTGGGTCAGTGAAGTGTCCCAATTTCGATGCATGGAGCCTAAGGGGAGTTTTGCAACTCATATGATTGAATACACTTTACTCGAGAAAGGGCATCGTGTGACGCTTCAATGGCTGCCAAGTCACTGCGGCATCATAGGGAACGAACATGCCGATACTGCCGCGCGGGCAGCCCTTGAAGGAAGACGAGAAGAAGCCATACCACTTTCGAGGACCGATGCTGCCAGTAATCTTCGACGACTTGCGCGTGAAATCACGTTTTCACTATGGTTCCCACCAAGAATAGATACGAATCGTCAACACCACCTGTCCTCTTTGATGGCTCTACGCATGCCCACTGGACTCGACCGAAGAGAAGCCACCCTTCTTCATCGCCTATGGCTAAGAGTGGCATTTACAAAATCTTACTCCTTTGTCATAGGAATGGCTGACAACGCTCTCTGCGATGCCTGTCATTGCAAAGAGACGCTACACCACATCCTCTGTGACTGTCCATTGTATGAAATACAGAGACTGTCACTGGTGTCCGCTTTTGCGCGCATCGACAACAGCCAAATGTCTGTGGACACTATTCTGTCAAGTGCCCGAGAGAAGACATTGCAACAGAAGGCGACGAAAGCACTGTTGAAATTCCTACGCGACACTGACTTGAACAAGCGACTGTAACAGCAATGTCACACACCGCGAAAGACAAGACTGGACTATGACTGAGTGTGCGCGCGTGTGCTGCCGAATGTGCTGTTTCTCTCTTCTCTCTCTACTCTCTTTCATCTCCCCCATCCCTCTCCCATGCGCAGGATAGCAAACCGGCTGCCTACAGGCTGGTTAACCTCCTTGCCTTTCTTTTCCCTCTATTTTCCTTCCTTCCTTCATATGATTGAATAGCTCTATCGTAGCTGTGGATGGGAACAGGAACTGTCGTTGACTTCACTACTGTTGGTTGAGACCTGGTTTAGACCAATAGACGAGCTGCGTGCTGCGTCACGTCGCTGATCGCTGAGTTGTCGTCACTGCATGTGCAAGGAGCATTGGCCAGGTGTAGGAAAGAATTGCGGAAATTGTTTTTTGAAATGGAGGCTCTGTGTGGCGCGCAGCTTTGTAATATTCAGAAAATGTGATCACTGCGGTCTTCTCTACGAATTACCGACCTTGTTTGTGGGATGTAAAAAAAAAAGCCGGAGCCTGTTTACTGGCCCTCTATAAAGGTATATACCAGTTGCTCTGACTGTGTTGTGTAGATTTCTAGTGGTGGAATGTCTGGGTTCTGAAAATCCACTGAAAAAAAAGGCTTGAGTTTCCTTGCACACTTGCACTGTGCTTTGTGGTCAGCTTGCATTTCCAGTGTTGACAGGCGTTTTATTGCTTGTGCATGTGGCTTGTTCATATGGCTCTTAATATACTTAGTTGCACAAAATATTTGATATTCGCTAATGTTTCTGCCGCATCGTGAGGCAGTGCTATGGGGTAAAGCCTTTCTTATTGCTTTTGTATATTTCATTGTTGTTTATGACTTCTACAATGGCTCCTCGAGAACTTCTTGTTTGTTTTGAAAAGAATAAATTATTTTTGTGGGATGTAGCACTGGTTAATAAAGCACTAGGCACAGTGTAAATTTTTACATTATCTGAGACAAGTGTAGCAGGAAGATCTGGAAAAGATGGCATTTATTTCTGCAAAACCATGTCTACAGTAGTCTGGTTGAAGTGATCCGCAAATAGATCTGATGAGCTGCTTTTTTATTATTTTAATGTTGCTACCATGCATTTTGTTTGCTTTCTTTCACTTTCGTTCAATAGGTCTATTATTGACTGATGGAGTAAACTAACTTTTGACACACACATCGTTGTTTCACACATTCTTGCATGTTTATGTGATATCGAAACTTGTTTGGACTGCGATAATCTATGAATGTTTGAGTGTCTACCATGTACTGTTGATCGCGGGAGTTTGCTGCATAGACAAGCGTAGGGTGAATCACCATGCTGCGTTATGTGACTCCCTTCACCAATGTCCAGGCACCCATGCCAAGAGAGAGAGAGAGAGAGAGATAAATAGAGAGGAAAGGCAGGGAGGTTAACCAAGCTTGGCTCGGTTGGCTACCCTACACTTGGGGTGGGGGAAAAGGGGAATAATAGAACGAAAAGAGACAGAAAAGAAGAGGAGTGAGAAAGAGAAGCATAAATAGTCAGCTCGAAACTACACAGCACGGCCTCGCATAGTTCTTTCACAAGCGGTCGTGAAGATTAGTGTTCCTTAAAAAGCACAAGAGGGCTTTCGTGGCTTTGCGCGTATGGGAAGCCGTCGGCCAAGGTCCCAGGATCTTCTCTTCTGTAAGCGGCCGTGAATCCAGCTGACAGAGCTTGGCTTCCATAATACGTCGTTCGGTCTGGTATGCTGGGCAATGACATAGAATGTGCTCAAGCGTTTCCTCGCAGGCGCAGATGTTGCATGCCGAAGTGCTCGCCATTCCAAGGAGACGAGAGTACGAATTCGTAAATGCCACGCCCAACCTCATGCGACACAGTAACGTTTCGGCGCATCGTGGGAACCCGGATGGCAGACGAAGTTGCAAGTTTGGGTAGATCGAATACAGGTGCGTGTTGGAGAAACCCTGCGTATTCCATTGTAGGAGAGATATACGGCGAGCAAGTGATTGTAGTAGCCTTGCAGCGTCCGTTCTCAAGAGTGGTATGGGCGTGCGCTGGTCTTGGTCATGAGCCGATCGAGCAGCTTCATCTGCGCGGTCATTGCCAACGATTCCGCAATGACTCGGCAACCACTGAAATACAATATCGTGACCTTCCGCGAGCGCTTCGTGGTAGTCGTGCCTTATGTGATATACTGATTGTTCATGTAGCCCGTGCTGCAGAACAAACTGTAGTGACTGTAAGGCTGACCTGGAGTCGCAAAAGATGGCCCATTGGTTAGGTTTCTGGCGAAGAATGTACTTTACTGCACCTTGAAGTGCTGCGAGCTCTGCTGCTGTCGACGTCGTGGTGTGAGAAAACTTGTACTGAAGCAACACATTTTCAGATGGAACAACCACTGCTCCTGTGGAGCTGTTGGAATTAGTGGAGCTATCGGTGTAAACATGTATGCGGTCGAAGTACCTTTCGTCCAACAGACGCAAAGTCAGTTGCTTCAGGGCTAGCGTTGACATGCGTGCCTTCTTAAAGATTCCAGGAACTGATAAGCGCACGTCAGGTTGACGAAGACTCCATGGCGCAGTTGCTGGATGCATGGCAAGTTTGAAGCCAGGCGGTAGTATATCCTGATGTTTTGTCACGACACCGCAGTACGAAGAATGGGGCCTCCGAGCTGTCAAACACGTTAAATGATGTGACGGTAGCCGTGATAAATGCCGAATGTGCGCTCTCAGCGTCTCGACAATGATGTGCATTGTGACCGGTTGTTCTTGTGCAATAACAATAGTTGACACTGTCGATGAGCATCTTGGAAGGCCAAGGCATGTCCGAAGTGCTTGGACTTGTACGCATTGCAGTGCACGGATGTTAGTCTTGCACGTGTTGGACAGGACCGGAAGGCTGTACCGGAGAGTTCCGAGAAAGAGGGCTGTATAAAGCTGCAACATGGAGTGCAGGGATGGGCCCCATGATTTTCCGGCGACGAATCTGAATACATTCTCAATGCCAATGAGCTTTTTCTTCAGGTATGTGACATGCGGGCTCCAGGTTAGGTCACGATCTACGATGACGCCTAAGAATCTATGAGTGCTCTTATATGGGATTGATCTGCCATCGATGCACAATGAGTAGAAAGACATCGGTTTGCGTGTAAACGCCACCGCTGCGCATTTTTCTGTGGCGATAGTCAAACCTTGCTGGCGAAGATATGTCGATGTCATTGTTGCCGCTTTCTGTATTCTTGCGCGCACTTGAGGTCGTGTCACGCCGGACGCCCAAATGCAGATATCGTCAGCGTAGAGAGATACATAAGCCGTCTGTGACAGCATTTCAGTGAGCCCCACGAGAACCAGGTTGAAAAGTGTAGGACTCAAAACACCGCCTTGTGGCACCCCACGACTTGTGAAATACTTGTTCGTAGACCCATCTTCAGTTAAAACGAACATAGATCTCTTTGTGAGGTAGCTTCTTACCCATCGAAAGACACGACCTCCAAGTTCAGCTGCTTCAAGAGCATTGAGAACAGCCTCGTGGGTCACGTTGTCATAGCCACCCTTCACGTCTAAGAACAGAGCTACCGACAGCCGCTTCTGAGCTTTCTGATGCTGAACAGAGGTTACTAAAGGATACGAATTGGCAATGGAGCAGTCGCTCATAAACACTTCACTGCAGTTCAAGTAACAGAAATTCTTTGCCGAATTTCAATTGTGAAAACAGTACCTTTTGCACAACAGCGTGTACCATAGATGCAAGCAGACAATTGTATCTTTGGGCAAAGAACACTCTGTTTGTGTAAAGCACCCGTTGACATTGCCTATGTTGTTTGTTGACAGTCTTGCATTCTTAGTCTAACTTTCATGAAGCCCTTGCACATTGATGAAGTTCCTGCTGTTTACTGCATAATAAAAGTATTTAAGTTAAGCTTGGTGTGTCCATACACTCTTTTAGAACTTAGGATTGATTAGTGGCTTCTGCCATGTTCACTCAATTCCAGGTGTTTTCACTTGAAAAATCTTCTCATGATAGTCAGTCATTGAACATCGGTGGACTAGAGAAGTGAAATGATGTCTTTTTTACAATTGTAATAATTACACAGTCCCCAAAAATTAGGTTCTTAATATAATTTGTTTGTCGCTTTGGAGTAAAAACTTGCCATCTCCTTTTTTTTGTAGTCACAATAAGTTGTGAGAGTGTGTTACACGATTAAACCTTTATATCAAAAACTTTGATACAAAGACATTCTTCATATAACAATGTATTTTTAAATGGCTTCACTTCTGGTCCCATGTGCAAGAAACCTTTAGAACTCTCACCCTCACGGAACTTGCACACCACACTATAACCTAATTCCCTGCTCGTCTTAGCTCGAAAATTGAGGGTCTTTCCAGTCTCCACGAGCTAACCCACTCCAAGGTGCAAGCTCTCACTTGCGACGCTGACACTTGTGCAGCTCAGACATAACTAACGGCTGCGGGGTGTGGCTGGGCCTCCCCGTCCCTATATGGGAGCGGCCCATGATCATCCCCTTATAAAACAGGGGTGGATGCCTTCAAGACCTCAATAAAGTTTTCTATCTATGTATCTATCTAACCTCATACTCGTAAAACAGGTATTTTTATCCTCAATATAACAAAGCAGGATTATCCACGATTTCAATTTAACATATAATAGAAGTAAATTGGCAATTCGGCCACATTCTTTATATTGAGGTTTAACTCTTCTTCCTGTGGAACTTCCCTGCCGTTTCCTAGTGTAATGCACTGGTAATTAGTGGTCAATAACATAAAAAATATGCATGCCATACGAAAATCAATCAAAACTGATGTTTCGGCAAGTGTTTTAAGGTTAAACTCTACACTCCAGAAAGTTTCATCGGCCTTAGAAGGACATAGTATGTTATGGTGACATAAAGACAAGTGAGCAAATCGCTTAAAGTGAGTGCTGTTGTTGCTTTATATGCAAGGCATTAAGTGCATGTGTATGATATGCACCCAATAGTGCACGTGAGACCATGAGTGCATGTGAGACCATACAGTATGACAGATTTCATTAGGGCTATAACACATATTGCTCAGATTTTGCAATATGATAAAGCATACAAGCCTTGACATTTTGTTTTCTTGCTAACTGACGGTACTTGTAAAAAATTCCACCGTCAACACAATCATGGCGATAGTGTCCAAATTTAATTCGCTTAGTCGTTACTACAAACTCCC
Source organism: Rhipicephalus annulatus (assembly GCA_013436015.1). NCBI lineage: Eukaryota > Metazoa > Arthropoda > Arachnida > Ixodida > Ixodidae > Rhipicephalus > Rhipicephalus annulatus. The sequence continues at coordinate 168,833 of WOVY01002285.1, read as the reverse complement.
ACTGCTTACAGAACACATGCACACACACACAAAAAGACCTGTGGCTGCAGTATGCAGAACCCGGCAGTATGGAAATGATTTTTGAAATTGTCTGGACTTGTGTAGGGCCGACTGTTTGTATTGCAACAAAAAGTTCTGTATTTCGCTTCTGTAATATATTGTGGCAATGAGCATGGACAGTCAAAGTAGTGTATGTATGAGCAGCTCTCATTGTGTGTGCACAGGCCTTTATATGTTGTCTGTTTGGAGAGAGACTGTCTTGTAACGCTGGAATAATCTGTGCATTCTGTTTTGCTTGTAGGAAATACCATGGTGATTTTTTTAGACACAGGCTGCACCTTGCATCTTGTATGCCATTGCCAAAGTTAGCTAATGTCTCCATCTAAGACAAAGGCATGTGATAGTTAAGGCTAGAATTGGAACAAATATCCCCAGTGCATGTGTGTTGGACTTTGCAACATTAACCGCTAATGAACAGGATGCACGTGTATTTTGCATTGGTCTCTTGCTTGTAAATAAAGCTCCCTTAAAGAGAAACAAAAAAGCACTACCTAGTGTATCAATCAGACTTATTTCTGCGATAACTTAAGATTCACCACATTTACTTAAATCTACTCAAAAAAAAGAAGAAATATGACAAATGGCTACGAAAACCACACTCAAGTTCTCACGATGGCACCCTATATGACCTCAAGCATTTTGACGACTTCTGTTTGGGTATGCCTAATCACTTACTGTTTAACAATTTCATGATATCCCTAATAATGTGTGTAGCTTCACAGTTCAATTGCTTGGTCGTTGCACTGCCATATAAAAAGCCAACTAAAGACGACCTGCCGAGTGTAGCATGTACTGTAGCAACGCAGTATAAGTACAAGTAAAGAATTGAAAATCATGCCACAGATTAGTTTTTTTACACTGAGCAGTTTTTTTTAAATGAATATTTTCAAACTGTGTTTAATAAATATTAACTGTTAGTGGGTTATTTGTACACCCCTGAAAGTGTATTTCAAATGTTTAAAAGCCATACAGCCATTTAAAAAATAAAATAAATTAAACACCAGTGAGGGAAGAGTGATAGAATAGGATTTATTCGACTTTCCAAAAATGTTTTTTTTCTGTGAAGGAGTGCTGCCCACGCGGAACAAATGGCAGCCTCCGACCGCCCCACACTTTCTGTTTAGCTTGATCGCGATTGAAAATGCACAGTCAGACACCTGACTGCAGGTGTCCCATGGGAAATTTTCATAGCGGTCGTTACACCATAGAGTTAGCGCTACACGTTACACCTGGGTTCTATCCGCATATTAGGTGCACGGTGGTGCACCGGTCAATTTAAAAGGCAATCAGGCTCGACAGAGATTTGAGTGACGCCTTCGTTAAGCTCCATGCGTGGTAATTTGGATCGTGAAATCCGATCTGATTCTGCAAAAAAAACTTGCACGTGAGACACCAGTCTTCCACGATTTGGTCTAATTAGTTTGGAAGATCGAATGAACAGCGACCGAGAACGCTCTCGTGTGGCTGAAGGTTCTGGATATGCGTTTGAGAAATCGTTCATTTTTTTTTCATCGAACATCTGAATGCTGCTGAGATGCGAATGTACGCCATATCGCTTATGCCTGCAGCGCTCTCCCACAGTATGTGGCGGTTACCGACGAAAGAAAAAGCGGCAGCAGCGGCGCTTGTCACTTCTTCTTCGAAACATTCGAACGTGTAGTGCAGCGCTCAGCGTTTGCTCGGACGTCGTTCTTGCTGTCGTCGTCGCCCTAAACAGAGTGCGGAGGCCTCAAAGTTTCGGAATTTAACGCTGCGCTAAGCCCACAATGTGAGTTGTTCAGCTGTCTGTGATCTCGCATATATCCCTGTAGAGAGTGTGCTAGGAGAATGTTGCGAAGCGCGCTAGTGCTTTCGAACGTTTCTTATGTTCGGCTACGTTTGGCAGTTGCAACATAATCAGTCTGCAGGTGAGCCTGAACTACAAGTATATTTTTTTTCTGTCCTGTGCAACGAACAGCCGCATTCAGGGTAACGCGTTCGTTCTTCTGGTTGTGTTCACGTGTGATTGGCGTAGTGTTTCGGAAAACTGAAACCATGATGTAACCGGTGGGGCCCCCTTTTCTCAAGTGACAGCGGAACATTGGCTCTGACCGAAAGCACAGCTCTGACAAAATCAAGAATGTAACATAGTCGTGTGTTGAACGGACTGCATTATGACATTGTTGGAAAAAAATTGTAATGACGCGACGTCGCGTGGAATGAAATCCTGCTCTGGCACGACAGCCGGACCGCAGCTTTCCTTAGAGGGGAAACGTCGTTAGGCCTTGCCGTTAAACTGATGCTCTTGAGAGAGAAAGAATAAAAAACTGAGACAAGGACAACAATCAAGTAGGTGCAATTTCACACTTCGTTGACATTATTGGCACGCTTTGCATTTAGAATATTTTCGTACAGTGAAACAAATTGAAGTGTTTCTCAGCCTATTGGTGAGTTGCCGATTCAAATTTACACACCCTCCTCCACTCCCCTCTTTCTTTTTTTCTTTAAGGTGGTGATCAAGAACCGCTCACCATGACCAACATCGAGAAACAGTGCCTTGTTTACTTCACCAATGCCATCGAAGGGGAAAAACAGACTGAACTGTCTCCTGTCAGTATTGCCAATCTGGGAAGCTATTTGTCAAGTGCCCAGGTGAATATACGGAGGCACATCAAGAGTGTCTACGGTGGTGACTTGGTTGAGTTCTTCAAGTGTTTTCCAGAAATGTTTCAGCTTGAAGGAACTACACATGTCTACCTGACCTCGGACATCATGAAGAAGTATGGAGTTGACGAGCTTGAAAAGATGGCCGTCGATTTCCTAAAAAACAAGCTGAAGGACCTGAATGCCTACCATTTCTCTCCTGTGCCCTTGAGGGCTCTTCGGAAATGCCTTGGGGAAGCACCACTTGGTGTTCAAGCATTGATGGACAGAAACTATCCGGCAAAGGACATGAAGCGCCTGTTGCAGGCCTACTCCGACATATTTGGCGTTTCAAACTCTGGCAACGTGTACCTTTTAGGGGATGCACGGAGAGCTTTGGATGATGGCGATTTCCGAAATCGCTGGTCATCTAATACCAGCTGCCTGGATGTCGAGATATCGCGGGACGAAGCTGATGCTGTGCGCTTTTTTCACCATGTTCTCAACAGTCCTGGAATTGAGCTTGCGAGTTGCAGTGTGGACTCTCTGTTTGCACAAGTTTGTGAGGCTCCTGATAATGTTCAGCATTTTATTAAAAGTAATTACACAGAGGTTAACTTTCTGGACTTCTTCAAGGCGCACAAGGCGGAGTTTTCAGTAGCCACTGGCAGCACTCCGACGGAGAGGCTTGATAGAAACGATGATGAAGGGTCCGAAGAGGAGGAGTTTCCTCCATTGCAAACTCAAGAAATTGCTTACCGGGAGAAGTCTTCAGGCAATGCCTGGGAGACTTCGCCTGACACCGGCAGTCCCACAGATCCAGAGGCAGCTGCGATCAAGTATTTCGAGGACGTCATAGGAACGCTAGACAATGAGTTGACGCATGTTTACAAGCTGCGGGAGCTCCTAGCTGAGGCACCTGTGATCGTATTTTCATACTTCAGTGATGAGTACCCTTACGGTAAATTTGATACATTTTTCTTGGATCACCCTGATCACTTTACCCTTGACAGCAAGGGGGTAGTTATGCTTGCTTCGGCAGCCAAGGGACGAGCATTCAATGCAGAGAGTTATGAACTGGCCCAGCCTAGTTCCGCCAGTAGCACCTCAGAAGGAAGGGTCTCTGGCTGTGAGGACAATGCAGGCACGTTGCATGCAAAGAATGTGCAAATCGAAAAGCTGCTTGAGAAATATTTTGCTGATCTCTTCCACTTGGCTTACAGCTATGGTGTGCGTGTAGTAAAACCAGAAACTGCTCTGGAGATTTCGTCATGTCTCAATCGCAGACTTACTGGCTACCTGGCTGACAACTATGGCAAAAACGTGGTGGAATTCTTTCAGCATCCCCAGAGCCGTTTCAGGGTGAGCAAAAATGGCAACATATGTCTTGCTGTTGAAAAGGACTTGAGCACGGACACAACAGCGAAAAAGCAACCAAATGTATTGACTGTTGAGTTTTATGTTGCTTTGATGCAGCTTTTGGAGGCCCATCAAGTCAAGGCCATCTCTCCAGAAATTCTTTGGAGCTTTCTTCCCCTGACTCCACCGAGAGTGCAAGGCTGCTTATGCAAAGTCTACACAAAAGATAACTTCAAGTCATTTTTTTCTCAAGGCTCCAACCAAGTTTTCAATGTCCAAGAACAAGAATATCTACCTTGCTTCTGGCAGTGGGTGTTCAAAATGGGATTCCAGTGATGTGGATGAATACGACTTTGAGAGTGCCCCCTGAAAATACACATGAAGCTTCTGCACTAGAGCATTTTGTTGATCTTATCAAATCTTTCCGTGTGAACACCTATCCTGTGTCCATAGGTATGCTGCAAGAGCACCTTCACAAAGCTTCATCATTTGTGAAGGAATATTTTGAAGATGTCTACCCACAAGAGAAGTTTATCAACTTTTTCCTAAAGTATGATGGCTTTTTTATGTGCTGCGGCCAATTAATGTCGTATAGCTTACAAAAATTGATGGAGGAAATGCTTCTGATCTTGACAATGAAGTGTGTCCTCTTGACACTATGCCCAGCTCATTCAGGTTGGTGGTTGGTGTCGTTGCAGCTGCATTACTGGTGAAAAGTCCCAAGCCATTCTCAACAATCCTTGGGCATCTGAACATAGTCAAAGACCAGTACAGCCAAGAACTTAACAAACAGCCTGGAAAGAGCAAAACTGAAAAGCTTTGCTCGTTAGTTAGCAACTGCTTTGACATGTTTAAGATTGTTAAGGACAATATCATTTTGTCGTGGCCTCTCAAATATGCCAGCTCTCTGCTTTCTGCCCTGGAAGATGCATTGACTGAAGTTTGTGTGAAGCTAGCGGGTGAAGATATTGTGGAAGTGTGAAACTTTCATGGCACATTGCGGCGTAACACTGAAAGGCTGTTCCAGTGTATCATTCCCGATATCAAAGCATTGCTGGAGTTCTTTCACCATAGGGAGGAATTCTTTGTTCTAGATAAGACACACTTTATTGTTGTTCCCAAGTTGTCGGAGCCTGAGTATACTGAAGAAATTTCACAGATGTGAGAAAGAGTTGCTGAAGTGTGCAGACAAAAAGGCTCCACTTTTGTCTGTCCTTGAAAACTTGAAAGATGAAGGATTCGATCATCATTTCAGTAGCAGCACTGTTCTCAAGGCCATTCTTATGCACAATGGACAGGTTTAAAATTTGTGATAATATTTTGCTGCTCATTGAAGAGCAGAATAAAAGCTTTGCGAAGTGCAGTTCTGGTGACCGTGGTGACATGGGTTCTGGAGACAATGGGAAAGCTATGAGGCCAAAGAAGACAAACTGTACACCAGTCACTGGCATGGGCTGGATAATTGGCCTAGATGGAGTAAGTGGACTGCTCGCCGCTACCTTTGGTAGCTCTGATGATTATGCTGAAGTTTCATTCAAGAGAGATGCTCTCAGTGCCACATCGACCAATTACAATGAACTGATAGTTGGTCAGGAAGTGGAATTCATTGCCGTCAAAGACGATGGTGAATCTGAGTGGGTAATCGTAGAATTGAAAAGTGCTGGCAGTACACCTAGCGGTGAACAGGAGAAGGGATGCAGTAAACAGGGTGAACGAGCTCACCATAGCAGTGGTGGGAAGCTTCACAAGGACATGTCTGACGCTGCGAGTGAAGGCAATGCATCCGTCAATGGGGATGACTGCATATTCTACTCCAGTGCCTCAGACTTCGAACAAGTGAAGGTGGCAGCTGCGCCATCGAGTGACCGTAATACGGAAAAGGCGAAATCTCCCAAATTCAAAATTGTGACTTCTAAAGAAATAGTTCAAAATGAAGATGCATTAATCCAGGAAAGTGCTTTGCAGGACAGTGCTGACGTTACCATTGTTGACAATGGTTATGGTGCGTTCGAATGAGACACTCCACATAATCGAAAAAAGATGGACTTGACCCTTATTCCAAAGACAGAAGCATCTGAGCTGTGTGAAAAAACTATCAAGTGTGCCAAATCTGAGGAGCAGAATCCACAGGGTGTGCTTGGGCTGACCGAAATCTCATCAGTGGCACATCATGCACCACAGCGTGTGCTTGATGCAGTCATGCCTAATAAGAACAATAATGTGCCATGTGCGACATTACCAGCGATTGCTGAGCCTGCTACCATTCAGAGTAATGCTGCCAGGAATGACGCACCCAAGGAGAGCCTGACTGCGTGGGCTGGAACTGGAATTTGGAATATTGAACCACTTCCAGTAGCTTCAAAAGAGCTGCAGCAAGTGCCTAGGCCCCCACCAGCCAATGAAAACATAAAACTGAAGGAGAAAAAAGCGGAAGATTTCAACACGCAAGAGGTTCCAGAAAAGAATGTGACGAGTACGACATCTACATTGCCGCCTGCCTCGGTAAAATCCATATTCCCTTTCACTGGCCCGTTCACAGATTTCAGTATGCATGAAGACCCTAAGAGTGGTAGCAGGTTCTATCGCGAGGCATGCACATTGAAAACAGCCTATAGTGATGAAAGCAGCAGTAGCAGCAGCCAAGTAGCTTCAAGCGACATAGATCCAGAACTGTCGGCTGATGACGAGTCTGAGCTGGAGACAGACTACGAAACCTCCCAGAGTAGCTCGCCAAGAACGCAGTCTGTGAAGTCTGAAGGTTACCACTTTGCAGCAGGTGATAATGTGCTTGTGTCACATGGTGGCACTGATGGACCTCGCTTGGAGTGGTGCTTTGATGAAGCCCTGCCTTTTGCCAATGCCACGTGCAACAAGCCCGATGTGGTGTACTCGATACCCGCGACTGTCACTCTCGTCACGCCTGCTGTTGCAATACTTGAATCCAATATCCGAGGCATTCCCGTCAGCCTTATTGCAGACCCCGCTGCTACCACTTGTCATGAATGGTCAGAGCTTCATGTTGGGAAAAAGGTTGCAGCTCGTGCTGTGGGCAACTTTGAAGATTCTACCCTCCTTCTGGTCATCAAGCTGCAGCCACTGTGGCGTAAAGCTGTGCCACGGGCAGCGTTGCCGGATGCTGCCACACAGACAATTTCTACGGGACCCGTACTGGCAGCTTCGCTCTTGGTGGAATGAGTGGTGTGCACTGCGTGCACACATGTATTCACTGTGGAAGATGTAATTAATGCTCTTCATCAGGATGTGCCTATTCGAGCCTGCTTTGGTGCCATTGAGGGTATTTTGGGGTGTGTGTTTGTTTCTCATTTTTCATATTTTTATTCTTTCAGGAGCACTCAACGATATGCAGAAAGGGTTTAATAGAAATCTGTCTATTGTGGTTTTTTTTTTGTTTAAGTCAATGTCATTTTTAATAAATGTGCCTGTCTGTCTGGCTGCGATTCAAAACGAGCCCTTGTCTGCCTTTTTTAAAAACTGCGTAGGAACAGACCATCTGGTATGCGCAGGACATTTGCATGCATAGTGCATAGATGTTTGCATTGGGGGAGGGAGGGCAGCAGAGCACCTTATGGTTAAGGTTGAAGGAATGAATTTGGTGTAGTAATCTTTTATTACTCTGTAGGAAGCTTAGTAAGCAGCTTGTTGCAATTTAAGTGCTTCAGCTCCAGAGGTGCTCTATGAACCAAGTTCCTTTAGTGCGATGCTGCTGTAAACGCCGTCAGCATCCACAATGCATGTGATGCGGGCCTTCATACCTGAAGTTCTGCTTATGAAGATCCTGCCTGTGAAGCACTTGAGTTTTTTGCTTTACTTAGTGTAACGTTAAGTGGTGGAAGGGGAGGGGGGTTCTCCGGAGCAGTGTAGATGTTGCTAGAGACTCTAACATGAAGCAGGCTTCCATGACTGAAAATATTGCAACTGAATGGGGTGAGCTAATGTTGCACGATGCTGTATTCGTACTGGCTGCTAACTACATTGTTGGGTATCGGGTATCGTGACCAGTGCGAAATAGTAAATCGTAGAGGGGCCTTTGAACCAACCCTCGGGCTTGACAAGAAAGTTTGTTCTATAGACAGAAGACGTATTCTCGAGCACTTCAGCAAAAAGTTTTGGTTGTGCGCAAGTTGTGAATTTCACAAGCATAATTTAAAGCTCTTTTCAAAATACCTTTGTTGCCGTTTGTGAATGAAGGTGGTGGGCAGCCACCGAAGCAATTGTACAGATTCCCATGAGAGCTGTCACTGGCTGATTCGTTGGCAGGAAAAAGGCACACTACTTGGAACTGTGCCTTCCTCCTGTTACAGTGTATATATAATAGTGATGAGAACCTGTGGAAAGTGTTGTCGAGGAAGTATAGGGGATGTTAGTAATAATTTTATTGCAATTGTGACGAAAGAAAGGTGCAAAATATTGGCAGTGACCATACCTGTGACCTTCAAATACGTGCAATCCAGAGGTCCCAATTTTGGTCCGTGCCAGCAGCAAGTCATCTTTTTGTCCACATTTTTTTCCTTCAGATTTATATTTATAGTTACTGCTAATAAACATACACTATACTTTTCTTGACAAAGAAAACGAGCCCTTAAATTTACTTCTTTCCTTGTGTATGTTAATTGATACGGGTAAGACAGTACAGTATATGTTAATGTGCATTTTTGGATGTTAGGACTATGATTATATTTTAGAACTGGGCACACTTGAATAAACTTTGTGTGGTCAATAGGAATACAATGCAATGCCATGAAATATCGAGTCCCTGTGCTTCTTTGTAATGAAGGATGGTAAACATGGACTGGAAAAGTAAACGCTGCACTCGTAATGCATTTACTTGTGGTTGGGCCTTCAAAACAATTTCTGTGCCTTGTTTTGGGGAGTTAAATGTCTCTGAAGGTACTTTCGATACATTGAGAAAATGGGGTTGAGTTTGATGTGCTACTAAATCCCAAGCTATGTATGTGAATGTACGCCTTCGTAGATTTATACTTGTGCGAGTGTTCAGTGGTGTTTGAGGTGGGTCTTCGAAGAAATCTGTATAGAAAATTTGGTTGCCGTCTTGAGAGTATCTGAATGTGGGCTCAGTGATGTTCCGTACTACGCTGCCAGAATTCACATTCAGAGACATGAAAATCTTCTATTTTGGAGATTTTTCTATGCAAATGCTGACGAAATTCCCAGCATATTTTCCTGCTCAACAGCACTAATTTCCGCCCCCATCCACGCACACGTAGTCTGTAATTACACGTGTCTAACGTACTAGCGACTTTTTAAATCGTGACTAACCCCTCCACTGCCGCACAACAAAAGCACGACTTAATTAATTCATATACTCTTATTATACTGCACATTGTGGCCTTCAAGTCTAACAACACTAGTGAGATAGACATTGCTTCACGTAAATTTTAGAAACAAATCTCAAAAGCTATGCTTGCCTGGTGCATGCATTAGAACGTAATACAGCAGACGACGGCGCACTGTGACCACTAATTATCAGTCGTCATAGAAGAATTTAACTATTACGGAAATTCCCTGCAATATCACAAGGATGCCCTTTTTTCCTTTGGCTCAAAATGACAGGTGAAAATTCCCTGAAAAAAAAGAAAATTCCCTGCACGGAACATCACTGTGTGGGCCTTGAGCTTGCATTCGTTGTGGTGCCTGGTTAAAAAAAAACAAGAAAAAGGGGAAATGTTTAGGTGCAGCATTTGCAAATTACTTAGAAGTAAAAGTTGTGGCTTAGTTCAGAAATGCAATGGGCATAGCTGTAACGGGTAAGCAAAGTTAAAAGTTAGATGGCTAATTGTGGTTCCTGAAGGCTTGATTCTTGGCTTTGCATAGATAGATTCCTCAAAGTCGATAAAAAATGAACTACATTAGATAAAATAGGTGCATGGGTACTGTGGAAAAAACAACAACATAAACGATTGAGTAGGATAATTATTATTCTTTCACGAGCTTAGCTCCAACAACCAATACTAAGTGTCAAATGTGTTTTCGTACTCCATGTATGCCATACAATACATGTCTTTTTTTTACTATACAGATTTTTTATAACCCGTATTCACACACAGAGCCTTGTGCTGAGGCTGAAATAGCTTGGCGGAAATAAAGTTGCAATAAAGTAATGAACAAAACCTTGTTAATTTTCAGTTGTTTGTGAGAAGTTTGTATTAAAAAATTGCTAGTTGTGATAGTGTATTGCATACACCGTTTTTTAAAAATCCAAAGGTGCACATATAAATTTCTAGATATTTATATTCAGTTATGTTTATTGAAAAGCACACAAAGTAAATTTATTGTAATGTGCCTTTCAAAAAAAAATTAGTCAGCTTTGCACTAGTGATGGCAAGCCCAAAATAAGTGCTGAGCCAGGTGGCCTTCTTTGTTGCTCTTTATTTTGCCACTTTTTTCCTCTTCTTTTTTATTTATATTTGGCAAAATATGAAAAGGTAGGCTACGTCGTAGAGTTTCCTAAAATGTATATTAGGAAACTATGAGCTACGTTAGAGCCAGCAGCCCCAACATTATGACAGTATTGAACAAGATAAACACACAAACAAGAAAAATATAGAACAAGAGAAAAAAAAGAACTAATCAGAGGCACTATATATATGTATGTACATAATATATACTCTGTAGTGCTTATGATGGATGAATGAGCACAGTAAGTGTAGGGAAAGTCTAGTTAATATACTAGGATCACATTGCGGATAGAGTCCCTACAAATAGTGGCAATGTATGATATGAACTAAAGACAGATAATTATACTTGTGTCTAATTAAAAATTCACCTCTCTCCATGCTTGCTTTATCTTCTTTGTCTCTGTTTATTTTTATTTCCTTCTTTCTCTCCCTATTTCTTCCTTCCTTGTGCTCCCCACCCCCGCTCTGTCTCTCTCTCCCTATGTTTCTCAAGGAGCGTGCGATAGGGGGGTTTGTTGGTAAGACATGGGAAAACATTAAACCACGCCTAGACCCAGGACACTAGTATTAGGAAGGAAATGAATAGGACCAGCACAGCCTTCGCTAATCCCGTTCACTTACTTCTTGTGTCATAGTTTTATGCTTCGTATATACCAATCGTACTTTCATTTTGCCTTCTGTCTCTTTCTCTCTCTTTACCCATTCTTTCACCCATCAGAATTAGCCACTCGATGCCGGACAATTTGACGCACGTGATCCGGGAGTGAAGCAGAAAATGAAGAAGAGGGCGCATAAAAATAAAAAAGAAAATAGCGCGTGTCGCTTTATGATATGATAGTTCGTGGTTTACAACCAACGGCTGCCATAAACAGCTCCGCTTTTGATTGATTGATTGATTGACCCTTTTAACCTGGCGTAACTCACCATGGGGGACCGACCGTGAAACGAGTGGTGCCTTGCTTTAGAAAACAAATTTGTTGGTAATACTCACTTGAAGAATAGCGCCCCTGTCGTCTGGTCTTATCTTTTGTCCTTTTGTGTGGCCGGTGTGGAAAGTGGTCGTGGAAAGTGATACCACGCTCTGTGCGCTTGCTAGCTTGCGCTTGCTAGCCGTACCCTGGCTTCGCCACTGATAAGAGGGTTACCTTCATATTTTTTCGTCAGAGTGAATCCAAAGGCGCTGAATTCTGTTTATTAGATGCGGAAGCATCTTATACTCGCGCCTTGTAGTGCGCCGTCCGCGCCATCCGCACCGCTTCTCGAACATTCGACAGCTGACGCGCGCGCATGCGCCGTCGCGCCGTCACCCACCATCTGTGCCGCGCGCGCTTCTCCTTCGAGAACATTCGACAGCTGACAGCGCATGCGCCGTCGCGCCGTCGCCATCTGTGCCGCGCGCGCGCTTCTCCTTCGAGAACATTCAACAGCTGACAGTGCATGCGCCGTCGCGCTGTATATATACTCAAGGTCGGCGCTCGCTCGCTCAGTTGCCGCTCGTCGGTTGGTTTGTACGGCGCGTCGACGTCCAAGGTCACGGTGAAATGAATTCCAACGAATCCACAAACACAATGATCGACGTCCCTTCGACCAGCGCCGTCCTTTCGCATACGTGTGTACGTGTTCACTCATTTAACACCCCCTCCTACAACCACGTTAACCAATTTAGCCATCGACCCAAGTAAGTCGCAATTTAACACCCCATTTCACAACCACGTTAACCAATTTAGCCATCGACCCAAGTAAGTCGCACTTTAACACCCCGTTAACCAATTATATGTTCCGCATCCTCCTCAGTGTTCCCCCGAGGGAAGCTGCGGGCAATTTTTTTTAGTTTAGCTATTTCAACATTAATAATGCCAGAAATGGAAAATCCACAATTTTGCAAGCACTTCACCAGCTGAATATCTAGAACTGTATTATCCGAAAGAGCTAGCAATAGCATGGGCAGAAATATTTTTTGAAGGGGTGCAAAGTTAGTTGGCTAATTGTGGTTCGTGAAGTCTTGGCTTTGCATAGATAGATTCTTCATTGTCGATGAATTAATATATATATATATATATGTATATTCAGCGGGTCTGGTACGTATAAGAAAAGAAGCTGGTACACGTACGAGAAAGCGAGCAGTTTCTTTATAGATTTTTCTGACGAAAGCCGTGCCACGGCCGAAACGTAAACCTATAAAGGAACTGCTTGCTTTCTCGTACGTGTACCAGCTTTATTTCTTATATATATATATATATATATATATATATATATATATATATATATATATATATATATATATATATATATATATATATATATATATATATATAAGAAGAACAGTTTCTTCCGGCTATCGTAATAAAAGTTATAAACTTCGAGAATAGTGCAGTATAGGAAACAAAGCAATAAAACATTTATTTAATCCTAACAGTTTCGGCTGGTGGACCAGCCTTCTTCGGAGGATGTAAGTGAAATGGTACAAGTTCCGGTAGCAGAGGGTCACCCTCACAGTTTGAAGACCCTCAAAAAAACGAGACAAAAACGAAATTAGGGTCTTCAAACTGTGTGTGACCCTCTGCTACGGGAACTTGTTCCATTTCACTTACATTCTCCGAAGAAGGCTGGTCCACCAGCCGAAACTGTTAGGAATAAATAAATATTTTATTGTTTTGTTTCCTATACTGCACTATTCTCGAAGTTTATAACTAACATACACACACACACACACACACACATATATATATATATATATATATATATATATATATATATATATATATATATATATATATATATATATATATATATATATATAGGCAGCCATGGTGGTTGAGTGGCCGTAGCGTTGCATATAGTCCAGTAGATCCTCCGTGAGCGGTAACAACGTGGTTTATTTCGACGTTTCGGCCTAGAGTCTGGCCTTCATCAGGAATAAAGGTACAGTTTGTTGGTGCTCAGCTTTATACAATCTCAGATCAGAGGGAAAGGAAAGAGGAAAAAGACAGAAAAAAAGAGAGAAAAAGAAGAAAAGAAAAAGAAGAGAAAAAGGAAAAAAGAGAAAAAAGGGAATAAAAAAAGATTATAAGGTGGACTCTCCTCGGGCGCCCCCTTCCACTTCCCCCTTCATCTCTCTCCCATTTCTCCCCTTCACCTTTCTGATGTCAGCGGTCTGTGTATGCTTCCTTTCACTAACGCATTCTTCCCGACCAGACGGCGCCCCCTGGCACTGGCGGTTCGGTGTGGGGCAAAAAAGAGCCTTTTCAGGAAGTGCTAATGCTTTAACTACTTGGAGCCCCGTCAACATTTCGTCGTAGAAAGAGGGGTGACGCGTATCGCGGCAGAGGCTGGTAAGCGGTCGCAATATGAATTCCTTGCCCGCTTCTTGATTACGCGTGCAGTAGGGGCCTCCCGGCTGTGCACAGGGTTGCTGTTGGGCATGTCATGCATGGCACAATTGACAACAACAACCCCAAGGCTGGTCACCTGCGCAGCGGGAGATGTTGCGTCATGCTCGCTCTGCCGACGCCGCAAGCGACCCACTTCCTCCCCGGCTGGTCTCCTACACCCTCTCTTGTGTCCTGACGCTCCCTTCGATGTCATTGGAATTGACCTCTACGGACCACCACTAATATCAGCTAGCGGCAAGCGCTGGATTGTCACAGCAGTTGACCACTTAACAAGGTACGCCGAAACAGCTGCACTTCCTTCAGGATCGGCAGAGGACATCGCCACAATTTTTCCGGAGGCAATCTTTCCGAGACATATGTGGTGCACCACGCATCCTATTGAGCGACCGTGGCAAGGCGTTTCTCTCGAGACTACTCGAACAAGTCCTTCACGCATGTAATACGATTCATAAGATGACTTCCATCTACCATCCCCAGACTAACGGCCTCACAGAGCGCTTCCATCGAACTTTGACTGATATAGTATATCGATGCCGACCACACCAACTGGGATACCATCCTGCTATTCGTGACTTTTGCGTACAATACCGCTACGCAGCGCACCACGGACTATTCCCAATTCTTTCTCGTCTGTGGCCGTCAACCGACATCTCCGCTCGACATCTCTTTTTTTGACGTCCCTGTGAACTCGTCATCGTCATCAAGTGAGCACTTAATCTCTCGCCTGGCTGATTGTTGCCGACGCGCCCGCCTGAATACAGAGGCAAGCCAACAAGAGCGGAAGACTCGCTACAATGGCGTCCACCGCGTAGTCCGCTTCAATACTGGAAACGAAGTACTGTGGTGGACTCCAACGCGGGTTCCCGGCCGGCGTGATAAGTTTCACTCGCGTTTCATCGGCCCCTACGCGATAGTCGAGCAGACGTCTCCTGTTAACTACCAAGTAACCCTTGTTGTCATGCCTTCCGACGGCCATTTTCTTGGTACAGAGGTTGTTCACGTGTCGCGCTTAAAACCATTAGTGCGACGTACACCACCGTCGTAAACAGCGGCCACATTGGCCGCTTCCGCGCGAGGGGGAAATTAGTGTAAGCACAATATTCACAGCGTTTGACCTGCATCTTCTTTTTCGTTTGACCTTAATATATATATATATATATATATATATAGAGAGAGAGAGAGAGAGATTGCTGGTTCTCTTTTTCACCCTGGAACTCCGTAGCCGGACACTACCTCCACCGTCCATCATGCCTGACGACGTTGCAGCACAGCCGAATGCTGCCACATACCCCGCGCCTCCACCACTTGATAGTACGCGTTGAGCGTTGAGTCCGCGACACGTTTATTAAAAACGAACACAGGTCAAGCGCTCAGCGATCCAAATCGGAGCTGTCACGAGCAGGAACCACTGTCCTCTTCCTCGTCTTTTGCAGGCACTGCTAAATGCACCCTATCTATTCATATATATATATATATATATATATATATATATATATATATATATATATATATATATATATATATATATATCGTAAGAAAGTAACAACATTGGAGTCTTCACGGCGTTTATTAGGCAGAATCGCCTGATCAATGCTTCGAACGAAGACGACGTTTTTCGTTATGATGAATATATACAGAGACAAAGAGAGACAAAACATCTTTATTATGTAGGTAGAACAAAAAGCATGGGAGGGACCCCTAGTCCGTGCATATGAAGAAGATGAAGGTCAAACGCTGTGAATATTGTGCTTACACTAATTTCCCCCTCGCGTGTAAGCGGCCAATGTGGCCGCTGTTTATGACGGTGGCTGTTTATATATATATATATATATATATATATATATATATATATATATATATATATATATATATATATATATATATATATAGGAAGAAAAAGCGAAAAATCGAAAAAGCTGTATATCTGAGCAAGGATCGATGCAGGCCAACAGATGTGATTTGAGACAGAGGTAATGGTGAGGCACTTTAACTCGGCAATCGCTTTGTTTCTATTATGTAGTCAAATACCGCAGACAGAGTAGACGTCACTGTGGCTATAACCACAATGAACTCTAATCCTAATTTTTCAAGTGGATCTACCAGGTATCTTTTCCGCTGATAAAAATATCAGCGACAGAATAAAAAGAAATAATCTATCGTTTCCGTTTCTTCGCAAACCTGTCATAAAGGAGACGCCTCTAGACCAACATTATGTAAATAATAATTTAGTTGTGGAATTCTACAACGCAATCAGGTATAAGTAACTTCCAATTGCCGTGTTGCGCACCACTGTCTATTCCAGCGGCATCTTAGATGTGCGAAATCTCAAAGTTTATCCAATGAGTAGGAGTTGAATTCATGCAAACAGAGGTTTCTAAACCTTATTGCTCTCGCGTAAGCCGTATCAGGCATAATTCGGGATAAGGGGACCGCTAAGAGATACTGTGGCTAGTACATCTGCCATCTCATTGAGATACATGCCACGATAGCCTGGTACCCATAACAGCAGCAGTTTTTTCAAGTTTGTCGGTATGAGTTGTCCAAATATGTGCATAAGTATTGAGTTGGCTTTAGAAGACAGAGCGGCACATACTGAAAAGGAATCTGTGATTACGAATGCTTCTGATTCGCCCAAAGGAAGTTTCCGTAGTGCCAGTACAATATCAAATAATTCTGCTATGAATATTGGTGTGTAATCGGGAAGTATAACGGAAAAGATATAACCGAATTAATATAAATAAGAAAAAATTCCGCCATATCCACGAAGGGAATGATGATGAGTGGGCGAAGCTCCGGAGGTAAACCTGGTAAAGCATGAATCCTCTGTACATTTTGCCCACTCGATTTTATTACATCGCTCCCCCTAGCGTACGTCGCCGCACTAAATCGAACGATTGCCTTCAACCGATGACACGCGCCATATGTGACATCATTCCTATTTTATAAGATCTCGCGTCTTTCATCAACTACAAGTACCGCTTTCTAGTTTATAACATCTTGCATCTTTTCATCATCAGCTACAAGTACCACCATCTAGTAAACACTACAAGAACTAAACGAGAGGTGGCTACATACAGGAGACGGTACCGCCATCTAGTGAACACTGCAAGAACTAAACTAGAGGTGGCTAGATACAGGGGACGGTACCGCCATCTAGTGAACACTGCCAGAACTAAACTAGAGGTGGCTACATACAGGCTACAGGGGACGCACAGCCCACGCCCTAAGGAGCTTCGCCCCTAAAAGCAGTGGACTGAGAACACTCCCTTGCGGCACACCAGAACAAACGTATGAAGTTGACTCGTGTGACGCTATGATGAATGGGAGACGTGGCTTGGCTCATACGCCATGTTTATTCCATTCTCACTTCTTCCTCATCTACTTCTCCTAACCATCCCTGCCTTCTTCTGTCACACACACACACACACACACACACATACACACACACACACACACACACACACATATATATATATATATATATATATGAAAACTGGAAAAGAGAAAAAAAGAGAAAAATAAAGAACGATAGGGGCATTTCTTCAGGCTTCGCGCCGCTAGTGCGAAAACGCCTTAATTTTTACTTGAGATACAATCGCTGCCACAGGGGCACACAGTTGTTTTTTTCTTTTCATTTTTATTTAGGTCAGTGCTTCGAGTGCGGCTTCTCATAGAAGTATTGAAGTAAAACATTTTAAACAATGTTTAAGATATTTCAAAATTAAAAAAATAAGTTTTTTCTAGAGTTCTTTTTACATTATTTCGTCATCACAGGTTAACTATGAGACGAGGAGACGCAGGTTCAGGAAGCTTCAAGACTGAACTTCGAGTTAGAGCAACAGCGCGCGAACGCCACTCTGACGTCACGAATGCCAAAGTTTGCGTATTTTGGCAACATTGGTTCCCAAAAGACACTGAAGTTACGTAATAAGTATTCGGGATTAGGGTGCCCGAGAACTCAATGTAAATTATTTTTACCCATATATAATCATGTTTAGGCCCAAGCAGATGCCGTCAAAATCTCTGATGATACGGCGAGCTGGTGCGAAATCAGGATCGCCAGCCGTAATTACTAAAATCCCTAGATTGTTTCCTGTCTCCGAGGTAGCAACAACCGCCTCTTCCGATCCTCTCGAGCACAGCCGGTGTCTGCCGCCATTTTATTCTATACTTAGAACATTTACAATTTTGTTTTGTTTCTCCTTTTCAGGTGCTGCTGTTGGTGCTGAGCCATTGGGCCGTGTGGTATCTGGTAGGTTTGCGGCGTTAGGAGTGCCAAAACAAGCAAAGCTGCCGGACGGGCCAGCCGAGGCTGAAGTGTTGGTGGGCAGGCACGTCTAATGGTCTAAGTACAATAGCCACGCATCTTTCATCGGACAATATCCGAACGCGATGCGAGTGGGGAACGTGTTTCACCAGGTGCTGGAGGAGTGTCAGGAAGAACATGGCTACTGAAAACGGCTGCTAACCAATGAGATTCGTCTGTGGCGCCTCAATTGCTGTCGGCACTTAGGGAAGAAAAGGAAATTATCTAGGGATTTATATACCTTTCGCGCGTTTTCTCGCTTACCGAGCGTCTTCTCACAAAAGAGTGGTGCTTTTCGGAATTTTCAAAATCGAAATTTGCTCACGCGAGACACCTTGCTTTTCTCTTTAGTGTAATTTTCAAAGCTCAATTTCTCAAAATTTCTCTCCGTGGCCTCAGCTGCGGCAGCGCGCAACGGAACGCATCGCGGAGGCCACGCCTTCTGCTGTTGAGTGCCGGTCAGTTCTACGAGATGGTTTGGACGTCTTCTTGTGAGCGGGTCCTTGCATGCACCACCAGGCGGCGCACGCGCGCGTCCCAGCGCAGCGTCTTCCTCAGCCGCAGCGCCCCAACGACAAGAATATCGAGCACTTGGAAAAGAACGAAGAAGGACAGGCCCAGGTACATGCCGCTGATACCACCCAGGTTGCTGAGCACACGGGTCTCCTGTGAATGTAAACAAGGAAGATGATGATTTTATGAAGGCCTTATATGCCATACCAAACGGGGAAAGGGAACGACGGCGTCAATACGAGTGATTAAAGAAAGCACGGAGGAAGGAAAAAGGTAAGAAGAGGGCATGCCCAGCCGGCGCAGGGCGTAAAAAGTGTGGCGGAAATGACATCATGGCGGCCATATTCACTAGGCACAATGGCGGCGTTGCTATGGTTACGTGTTGCGCAGTGGAGCTGGTCTAGCAGTGAGCGGCCGCGGCTGGCGGCGGAATGTGTGCCTCCCCAGGTCTCGTGCTGAGCCGTGGCGGACAATATCTGTGCTCTGCGCCGCGTTATTGGTTACGCAGTGTTCTCCCTGCTGTTACTTTACTCTTAGCAACGTTTACAAATCATTTTGTCCATCACGGCGTTTCAACAGTGCGTAGAACAAGTGCATATCCATGTGTCGTGCGGCGGATGACGCGGATGAAGCAGTTAGTGTTCAGCGAAATTGCTTTGGGCACCATGACGAAGCTGAATGAAGACAAATGCCTTGCAGGTCAGTGACGGTTGAGCAGTGCTCCTGCTTGTGACAACGAACGGCGCTGTTGAGCCCAGCAAGACGTCGTGAGGACCATGTGCACATACGTAGTTTCGTGTTGTGTGTGTACAGCAGCAACTTGCATGTGCGTATTAAAACACCTTTTCTGTTCCGCTTGGTGCACTCTCCACCAGCATTGCATGTAATCTCAACGTAACAGCAACCACGTTCAACTGTCGCTAGCACCGTGCTCAGTTACTACGGTCGCAGAATTCTGACGCCGGTGATTTTCACGCGGAACACGGACACAGTGGCAGGACGCTGCGTCGGCCGCGTGGCGGAATGCAACCGTAGAAGGCGCACGACCGATCGTGTTGTCTGTACAGTTGCTGAATTAATGACGTGAAAGCACTCGCCGTTGTCAGTGCATCCAGCGCGCGTTCTCTCGTAGTTGTTTTGTTGTCGGTGAGCTGTTACTCCCTGCTATTACTCGGATGAAGCGATTTTGCTGAAGGTGTCCCGCTGGCTCAGAGTGATGAGCCCAGTTCCATTAGTTTCGGATCGTCACGAAACACGCGCTGCGCAGCCCACGTGCTTTCCGAGCCAGAGAGGGAGTCGCGCCTTCTGCTTCGCATTCATATGTAAACAAGAGAGGAGAATTCGCCTAGTCAATATGGCCGACTTCCGGCTTCATCGCGGCTTCACAACGAGTGACGTCAGGGCCTCTCCTTACCTTTCCTTCCTCCGTGAAAGAAAGTAACGATCATCATGTGATGACGCCACTCCATGACGACTTCGTGCACGCCACATAATGTCACGTCACATGATGACGCCATCACATGACATAGCCGTTTATTCAAAAGTGGACCGATCTTGGAGGCGTTGCAAGACCACGTCAAGTGAACGAAGATTACCATGCATGCCTCCGATCCAAGAGGCAGTGTAAAAACACGTTTTCTGCACGAAATCTTCGTTGGGAGTGGGAGGGGGTAAATACAACCCCCCCCCCCCAAAAAAGAATATTTTCGTCATCTAGTCGTTTTAGGCAAAAACGTAAGCGGCAGTGTGACTTACGTCAAGGTGTAGAGCATCATTAGGTCAGATAGCAAAAGCTTCTCCTGTGCTATCTGATCTAATGCTCTTTGCTGAGTAAAAAAAACAAAAAAACGGACGTTGTCCACCCATCTGGCTTGTTCATTCACGCATGTCAGGGGGCGTGATTGAAGCACTCAATGCAGGCCACAACAAGGCTATCAATGCTCGAAACCGGGTTAGAATGTAGGACCAGGTATAAAATAATATAATTAACAGAGATAACCAGGAAGTAATCGCAACAATGAACTTAAAGCCACTAAACACGTTTCGCGAACCTGCGGTGGGCTCCGAGGCTGCACAATTGGGAAGAGAGATGGAGTTTACATAATGAGTAAAAATGTAAAAAGAAGAAATATCATTGAAAATGGGGAGGGACCAATCAATGCTAGTATTCAGTTCGCTATAACAGATAGTTTGTTATATTAAATTTTGATGCATTAGTATGCGTTGTGTACTTCGTAACTTTGTTGCAGCACACACATGCCTAACGCCTTAGCGAATATATTTGCTCCTGTCTACGTGGCCTCAGGCATTTAACTCGAGCTTCAAATTGCGGCAGCATTCCCCTTCTCTTATTCTGCGGTGTTTGCCATATCTGAATACGCGCCTACATGCCTGAGGTGTTCAGTCGGATTATCGGGCGTTCACTTTGAGCGTGCCACAGGACGTCGCTCGCATGCCCCGAATAAGCATGTCAGATAAGTAGACGGTACACTTGAGAGGATGTGGGCGTATGCACTAAGTGCCACTCACATCGTATTTTGGGACCGATCGAATGTGCTCATAGGTGAGCGAGTCGAAGTACAGGACCAGACGAGCCGGTGGCCTGCAAAGAGGAACAGCAGTGGAATCATTACAGGATCCATACATAAATGAGGGGCTACTCTGAAACCCTCCGCGCTCCCATATATGATTGTACATGAAGGTATCGGCACCAATCGTAATACTGAATGGGGTTGGGCTTCCAAAAACCACAATATGATTACATGAGAGATGCCGTAGTGGAGAGATCTGAAAATTTTAACCATGTGGTGTTCTCTAACACGCACTGACATCGTGTAGTACACCGGCCTTCGCCATTTCATCTCCATCGAAATGCCACCGCCACGGCCGAGATAGATCCTGTGACCTTCGGGTGAGCAGATGAGCCACTGTTCCACTGAGGTGGACACCAATCATATTTAAAGACATTTGTGTTTCCAATGCGCGAATGCGTTTGTACGTTCACGTGATTTGATTTTATGAGATATGAGATATGGGTGCATACGTTTTAGGAGACCCGCAGGTGGACGTGGTGTCACTTTTACGAGGCAACTATGGGCCTGCTTCTTTATCTCTTCCTATTTCTGGTGCTCTTGTTGACATAAGCAACGGTTTATAACATTAATTATAAATATAGGGGTAAGATTGTTTGACGTGAGCTGTGCGGATTTTAAAAAAATACTGTTTTCGCAATGGAGAGCAGGCAGTTCTTGACTGAGTGGTTAAAGAAAAAAAAGCGATTACCTTATTGTAACATGAAAGTGTTTTATGCCGGGGTCCACGACAGATTTGCTGACGTATTTCCGTCACGGAAATGACTTTGCAAAATATATACCAACAGATAGTAAAGAAAAAAGCCATAAGAAAAACTTTCGCAGTGAGGCGTCTAACCAGCGACCTTTCTCTTCTAAGTGCGCGACGCTATAGCCACTTTGCCACTAAACATACTTCTTACTTAAAGCATAATATCAGCAGCAGGAATTGTTAACTACCTACAACATAATTATTCAGAAGTCAGGCAAACCCACACAAGCGTCAAGAAGGGGAAGCCACTCCGGAACGTGGTCAAAAATATCAACTACATTGCGCACTTGGACAATATTCTTCTCGGAAAACAGACCACGTCAACTGTGGTGGCTCGGCGTGTCTGTCAATCATGCGACTTACCCATATAGTGAATAAAGTCCCAACAACATAAACAGACCGTATGGACTGTTATCAGTACGCTCTTTTTGAAAGGGATAAACCTAATACCATGATCTGTTATTGTAAGTTCTTTTCTGATCGTTCTTTTTAGAATGTCCCAAAAGTAAAATGCGTCACTACAATGAATGAAACAATGCTCCATCGTTTAAGGTTGGTTGCAATGTCTACAACTTACTCTCCAGGGCACATATATTGATTTTTCTTTGAACCACCTCTCCATTGGTAGAGCGGAGGTGTGCAGTGTAAAGGAAAATGTTTTTGCTGCAAAAGATACCCACATTCTAAGTACACGAAGTAACCCATCGTGACCAGACAAATGCGTATATGGAAGTCCATAAACAGGTTTCGAGAAAAGGTTATTCACAAGTGCAGCGCTTAATGTTGTTCTGCCTTTATTATACAAATACTCTAAACTAAATCTGGCTTTCAAAAAAATTGACAGTATCAACAAATTCTTTAGGAATTCCCACAACTGTGATCCCTCAGCAACGCCTGTTGCGAAATAAATAAAAGGAGCGTGGTAACATACGATTTCGAAGGACCGCTAAAGAAAAGGAGTGTCACACGTCCTTGAGGTAAAGAAAAAATGCAACACCAACTGTCGCACAAACAAATGCAATAGGCGAAGGCCACTCTTTTCAAGCGGAAGAAAAAGGTTGTCTCCCTTCATGGGTTCCCATGAAGAGCACCAAATAAAACTGGCAAATATCCTGTTAAAAGCTTGAATGGGCTCACGAGAGCAGTGTGACACCTGCAGAACACGAATAAGCTTTGATGCAAAGAATATAATACACGATTTCGCTCTCGCAAAAATGTAAAGGTCTCGTCCGTGCCATGTTGCCACTTTTCGGAGGACCTTAGTTATCGCAGAGGTTCATTGTGGGCCGCTGTTACGATAGTTATTGAGAGGCACACCAAGGTACCGCATAGAAGTCGCATTCCAATAGGTATTTGAGAAGACGGAAGGAGTTTGGGTCCACATGCCTAGCCAGAATCCTCTGCTTTCATGAAAATTCATGCTGGCACCAGCGACTTCACAGAAACGTAAAGTGGTGTTCACTGTTTCTTAATCACTGTGTTTATCAACCCAAAAAAGGGCAATGTCATCTTCATAAGCTCGAACTTCCTGAGGCTCATATAGGTATACTCTTATGCTAGGATACCTATTGCGCTTGTATATACTCGATTGCACGATGGCCTGTGAACTCCACACACTACCCCTATAAGATGACGACGACCACGTAAAACGTGTTAGGCCGTCCAGGACTGGAACCTGCCGCGTTTGCTACAACAGCCATGCAAGCAGCCCAGCTGCTGGTTAACGCATTGTACATAATGAAAAACGTCGTTGACGTATCTACAAATTCGCACGACACGCCAGTCACGTAAGGATCTCCGCA
>WOVY01002285.1:0-142500 GCA_013436015.1 Rhipicephalus annulatus | reverse complement strand
CGTATGGTCACGTTGTAGGCTCATACGCTAAGCGCAAACTTGCGGAAACGTGAAGTAGCATAGAGCAAAAAATAAGCCGCAGAGATTTGCGCCGATCGTATGTCTGTCACAGCACAATAGACGCAAGTTATATCACTATACGACCACCGTAACTTTGGTGAAGTAGGGAAAATTGTTTGTTTGTCACCCCCCATTAGGCCACTATGGCATTCGTCATTCTGCTGATAAGTGCGGTACCCGCTACGTATCTGTAAATCATTGTGCGCGCTTACTTTGCGCTGTGGGTGACGACGATGAAAAACAAGATCGTTCCAGACCTCACATTTTCTTTCTACAACAGATGAAGATGGACGTAGACGCGGTCTCAACCACGGAAGGCAACGCCGAGACAGAAAACAAGCTACATCTCGGAAGTGAGAGTTCGGGAGCAGCAGTGTAGTGGTAACACCGACAAAAAGCTGCTATTTGAGACTTCTACAATGTATATAAATAAAAAAATGTAATAAAGCGGTTATACACAAAAAATTATTTTCTATGATACTCAACAGGTATACATATGAAAAAAAAGACAATGACACGTATTGGTACTGGCGAGCTTGTGACATACCCGTCTTTTTGGGTAGTACTCACGACATCCTGCGATGAAATTGAAAACATGAGGTCAATAGTCACACGCAACGATCGTAGTTAGATAAATTGCACTTGCAACAAATATCAATTGTTACTTCCTTGAACGCGAACACAAAAAGAAAATCAGACCAGACCGACAGCGGCTGTCGACGTCATGTAATCCCACGTGGGAGCAAAATGTAAAGACGATGGCCTTCTTGGGGACCTTCGACGCAAAAATTTTGGTCTGTCTGTTTGTACAATTTTTTTGTATGTCCGCCTTTAAAGACACTTTAAAACGCACCAAACTACACCCCAAATGGCCCACCCCATCCGCAGAGCCCACCAATATTGCTCAAGGTTTATCGTTCGCACTTGTGCAATCGTCAATTAAAAAGCAATTATGGCGCATATCTGAGTCACCATAACAACACGTCAATATTCTGTATGTGTGTCTTTTTACTAGAAAATGCATACATAAGTAATTCAAAAATCCGTAGAGCTTATCCCGCTGCGCTGACGATGCAACGCTTGCACGAAAAGACAAGTGTTTCCAACGTTTTGTTAAGACTAAGGTCCCGACACGGTGGTGGCACCTATCCGTCGCCTTGCGTTATACACCTGATCACCTCCGAGATAGGCGCGCACGCCACGCGCTTTATTTTCCAAGATAACTGCCAGATAGTGCTCTTGTCTTACGTGTGACGTGACTTGATGCGCTCGTTCGCGTCCCCTGCACGCTCGAGGTACTCTAACGCAGCGCCTCCGGAATACCATTAACCGATTTTCTTGTGCGCAACATCAAATAAACGTCTTGTTCACTCTCTCCAAACGCAATGCTATAATCTTTCGACGACATTTGCAGTGTAACATGCAGATACGGTGCCAATTTTTTTGTTGACTTTGTTGTACTGTCTCCGGAATCGGTTCGCTTTTATTCACTATATGTCACTGGATTGAGATCAGCGCACTGAATACACTGACTATATTGAGCGCACTGACTATACTGAAGATAGGGAAACACAGATATACATCAAACCAGAAACTATGGTAAAGCAAACACACGTTTGCCTTATTGAAGAAAATACGCTTTGAACTAAGTGTACTTTTTTGTGTGTACCAGATTTTTGAAATGTGTGTTCTGTGAATTGAGCTCGTACCGTCTTCTTTTACGGGATCATTAGAATTATTTGGTGCCCACTATGTTCAGCCATACTACGCCCTTGTTTCTCCAATTAACCCGGTCGTGTACTTGCTGAGGCCACGCAAACTTCTTAACCTCGTCATCTGGCACCTTATCATTCTGCCTCTCTCTTACACGCTTGCCATTTCTTGTAATACAGTCCGTTACTACTTATGCCAAACGTTTTGTTTTTCCTAGAAAAAACAAAACATGGCACGTACCCACTTTGAGGGATTGGCGAAGAATGAGTTGAAAATTTGAAAGGTTGTTAGAAAAATTGTTAGGAGATTAACAAAAATAAATGGCAATGACTCGTATTACATTAAAAAAAAGGACTACTATAGTAACAGTCTTTTGACCTCGTATTTCGGACTGCCGTAATAAGCTGATTAGAACAATTTTGAATAGATAGTCAGATATTGTCGCATTTTAATAACGAGAAATTTTTAAGACAACACAAAAATGGTACTTGTTTAGTGGTTTGAATGACCTTACACACGACATGAAAGGCATCCCTGTGGTAGTATCCCAAACCTGAGGCACCTAAGTTTAAAACAATTTCTTCAGCGGTTGTTT
Organism: Rhipicephalus annulatus; assembly: GCA_013436015.1. Classification (NCBI taxonomy): domain Eukaryota; kingdom Metazoa; phylum Arthropoda; class Arachnida; order Ixodida; family Ixodidae; genus Rhipicephalus; species Rhipicephalus annulatus. The sequence continues at coordinate 140,132 of WOVY01002285.1, read as the reverse complement.
GGCCCATTTGGTCTTCTGAACTTCGGCTTTTTTTTTTTTGATGCTCAACGCTGCCTCCAAAGAAAAAAATCAACTTTATAACGGTACGTCGTGTGTCGGATTTGCAGGCATTGTTTATAGTTAGTTAAGCCTGTACACATTGATCTACCAGCTTTAAATGTCGGAACGAGTCGTTTGTACAGGCCGCGTACTTCTGTGCCTAGTTGCGTAAGGTTTTCAATTGTTCTTGTGCTTAGACGCGAGACGTGATTATTTCTGTGATCATGCTCCACGGACGCACATTACGTTCGTGTGCATTCAGTGGATGCTTACCTCTCTGAGCTTTGTTACTGTGACGTCGCGCTTGTACGTGACGTCTCTGAAAAAAAAAGAAAAATGTTGCGCTTGATGAGCATATATATTCGCTGCCGTCGTATACTATGCAGACACACACCTAATCTACAAGGGACGAAATAATCTGTCATGTGGAAAACTCATGACTGGGTGCGGAAACATTCTTAAATGGTGCATGGGGCACTTGTGGACTATGAACGTGATTCTTTTGCAGCTGTGCGAGGATTCTTTGCTTATGGGAGTACGCCGGCCTCGGATCCAGCTCGCAAAAGCTCTGCTTATGTGGAAAAGTTCCCTGTATCCTCTTTTGTTTTCATTGTACTTACTATGAGTGTAATCAACGCAAATGCTTCACGAAAAATAAAGCCAATACCATCTTGTACAGAGGAACAAGCACCACAAAGCACGAATTTCAAAGTAAGGTTTCTATAGAAGGGAACTGAAACGACACACTTCACGAACAATGAGACCAATGCGGTTGGTACTTTTGCCACTAGTACGGAATGTAACTATAAATACGTAGCTTCCCTTATCCCCGATGCTCGAGACTGGGCTAATTATTTGTAAATTACGTTGCTAGGAGTCTGGGGTATACATAAGTTCGAAAATACACAAGCAAACGTGCCAACTTCGAATTGATGGTTTCATTGTCTATACCGGTCAAGTAGCGACACCAGTTTTTGGCACTAAGCGTCAGCACACGCTTATTAAACAGAAGTGTCCTTCGCGAAAAGTGTCGGAAACCTCTTGACCGTGGCTTAAGGTGGTGTTGTTCTGCCCCCATGCCGAGTCGGTCCTTCAGAACGCTTCTAACGCTTGTGGTTTCACGTCGCCTTCATATTCTTTCTCATGTCTTAGCTGGCTGTAGCTAACAGCCCGTCATTGGATAACTGTACTGCAGTGAAACAATAGCCCACCTTTACGTGAGCGTAACCCGCTCCAATGCGCTCAGCCTGCGCCTCCTCTATAGAGGAGGCGCTGACACAGTCGTGACCTTGAAAATAACGCTTTGTGTGGAATGAAGAGTTTTGGAACACTGGCTGCGACCGTCCTCAGCCCGGACGACATTAAAAACGTTGTTCCGCTACTTGCGCAGGTATGGTCTAAGACAGACTTTAAGCAGTGGCGTCTCCTTAAACATCTTTTTTAAAACATTTTATTCCTTTTACCCCCTTTTTCAGCGCAGGGTGGCTAGCCGGTTTGAGAGCTGGGTCATCCCCCTGCCTTTCCGTCTATTTCTACCTTCATCCTTACTTCAGTGATTCATAACTGATGAAGCAATGGAACCCCTGACAGCTCTGCCACCGTACACATCAGCCAGAAACGCTAATAATTAGGCCACGACCGCGCATAAGAATCTTACATGCAAATGCTGGCAATACTTCCAAAGATTGGGATAAAGCCGCCGTTTGAAAGTGATGTAGCCATGACTACATTACGACTTTAACGATCGCTGGCGGCGGGGTCACCTCAGCACGGCTCTTTGCGGCATTATCCGTGGTCTAGTAATTTGCCTGCAGCAGTGGAAGTTAAAGGGGGGAATTTGGGACGTTGTATACTGGCCCACTCAAATGACCGCCCTTATTCGACGTTTTATTTTCTGGTACGCAGGTACACTGTTTGTTCTGCCTGCAGTTTTGTGTACGAAGACCATGCGAAAGGCTTCGAAAAGGCTATAAAGTTTTTCGGCGTTGTTATCTTTCCTAGCACTCACTTCTTACCTCTCAATGCCGCAAAGATATACCGATGATTATTTTCAGTGACTCTGTAATGAACAGATTACCGCCAATTTCGACCGGTGACGTGTTCTTTTTACACAAAAGTTAGTGCTTTATTGTTAAAAAAAAAGAACGCGAAACACGAAGGTTGCACTCACACGCAAGAGCTGCGGCACCGACAGCGTTTCTCAAGCTGCATGTTCGTCTCGTTCGTGGACACCTGAGCCGCGCACTCGAGCTCTGAAACACAAAAGACGTGCCGTTTACTTCCTCGTATTTAAACTTTCCATGTGCCGCTGCACTAATTTCGTATGCTTTCCTAGGGAATCCACACCTATTCCACACATTTATCATATATTTTCGTAAGAATCTTACGGTAGCCTGTGGAATTATTGGAATGAGACGCGGAATGGCGTAAGCATGGGCAAAATATCCGCGCTAGAGCTTCTCGTTCTTCTCGTAGTTTTGTTCCAAGTAGCAGTTTCTGGTTCACACATAGGGCTTCCCATATTAGATAACCACGATAAGAAACTCGCAGGCATGAACATATGCGAGTGTGTATGACATTGCAAGAAGTAATATTGTTTGATCAATATCGATGATACCACGTGTTACAGTAATTCTCTTTTGCCAAAAAGGAGAGAGAGACAGAGAGAGTGCGAGAAAGAATGGATTTTTTTAGAATCAGCAGTAACTCGGCATTGCTGCAGATCTCATAAAACATGTCAAAGTCTATTAGACAGGTTTGCCTAATAGACAGTCATACATTCAATTTACATGTATGAATGTGACACATTGTATACCGTTGGCACAACAGAACAAAAGTGTGTGTTTTGTGAAAAGCGAACTCTTCGTTGTCTGGTTGTCAATCAATCAATCAATCAATCAATCAATCAATCAATATCCTAATGAAATATACATATATGAAGTGACAGATTAAACTCTCTACTGCTGCCACAAATAAATAAGAGTATTTGTTCTCTGTAGTTGCCACATGAAGCAAATACCAATTAATTAATTTACTAATTCAGATAGCAGGGTAGTCAAATGAAGGATCCGGTATGTTTTATTTGGCCTCAATCATCACAGTAAGCTATTTTCCAGTAAGCTATGAAACCTTTATTAAACACATGTCCATCACCCGTAGTCTCGCAGACTTCAACGTTTATTTTAGAAACTCTTAGACATAATTATTCACGCATGTGTAAGTATGTGACAATGACTTATTTGTAATACAATTCTCGTGTCATTGCATTACTCTATCTTTCGTGCCACGAATTAAGCGCAATAATGTAACTGCATACTATCACTACTCTACACTGGAGTAGTGCGTCGAAGCTTTCGTTTTCGTAAATCCTTTGTGAGAGGTCTTCCTTTATTTGTACTCATATTTTTAAGCCTTTCGATAAGAACTCTTCTGAAGTCACGTGCATCGCCTCCCGGGAGTAGTTGAACTTCTTGAAACAGCTTTTCGTGAATAATCATCATGAACATCGTCATCAGCCTATTTCATAAGATGAACGTCTCTGCCAATCACATCCAGTTTCGCCTGTCTCGCGCATATTGATTTCGTACCATATCTTAATTTCTTGGTTTAATCACCGCACCTCCGTATTCCTTAGCTCGTTTCCCATCTTGTGGTATCTTCTCCGATGGTCCCTTCACCAATGAGCGCTTACCTGTCCATCCCATGACATCAAATGCACAGATACAATTTTAGCCACTCGACGGCTGACCCGAAGGTAGCGGAATCGATTTTCGGCCACGGCGGCCCCATTTTCGACGGAAGCGAGAATGCTTGATATCAGTGTGCTTAGATTTAGGGGCACGTTAAAGAACCCCAGGTGTTCTAAATTTCCGGAGTTCTCTCCTACGACGTCTCTCATAATCATATGTTGTTTTGGGGGTTAAACCCCAACAATTATTATTGTGATTTTGTTCACATATGTCATGGGCATGTACACATGCAGAATATAGCACTCACGAACTGATACGCGACACAATTTTTTTGTACGACTACTATGAGCAATTGCTCGTGATAACCACATCATGTCACTGCCGATCTAGTCGCTAAAAATAATGTGGGCTCTGAGGTAAGTGATCGAGCCGATATCAAGCCGATATGACACGAAATGTAGACGCCGTAAACGAAGGTGCGTGCAGGGCCTAACCTAAGTGTTTCACTTTTTAATCCGCGAATACTGTATGTGGAATGAATCAAATATAGGCGATTTTAATTTTTGCACTCTTTAATCCATGAATGCCGTATATGTGCGTATGAATCAGGTATATGCGATTTTAAGTTTTTCACTCTTGAATCCATGAATACTGAATATGTGCGTACGAAGCGAATGGAGGCAAATGCGGAGAACGTATTACACTTCAGACTCTGAGGTAAAATCAAAGACCTGAAATTCGCGTAGCCAGTATATAGCCTACCGTGTCGTCCGCAGGCGCCGTACCTCTTGGCCAACTTTTGCAGTTGCGGCAGCTGCGCAGAGAGGCAGCCGCACTTCTCCACGACGGTGCGCTGCAGGCACAAGTTGAGGCAGTCCTGCACGCAGCCACAAGAAAGTAACGCGGGGAGCACGCTGGTCGCGCAGTATTCGCTGCAAAGGTAGCAATCAATACAGAACGACAAAGGATCTTATGCTGCAGGGCATGCACAGGAGCGCTGCGCAAATACATTCGTCATGTGAAAGGGATGGGTTTTGAAGAGGCCAGCAATGTCTAGGGGCACTTCTTCATTGTTGTGGTTTTGATAACTGCACGGTAAGTTTCTTGCTTGTTCACTGCTTTTTTGTTTCTTGGTTACATCGAGACTACCGGTCACTTAACCACAGTCATTGTGCTTCAGAAGCATAAGCTCCAACAACAAGCACATCGCGCAAATGTTTTCCATGGGTGCGCTTCTCGAGCAAGCCACCGTGTGTTTATAATTCGTCAATGTTTCCCTGTGCTTTCTTACGCCGTCTGCTGCTAAAAAGTAGAGCAACATTCAGTTTAATTTTTTACGCTTTGTGAACTTTTACCGGACTGTGTTCTGCGCTTCCTTTACACCACAGTCAAGGAGCAAGAAAGTGTTGCAGTCAAACATGCCACCCCTCTCCCTTCCCGTTTGCTCTTTCGATGAAGCACTTTGCGCACCATTACAGCTGCATGAATTGCATAACACTGTATCATCCGTTTTTTATCCGTATTCCATTATATTGTTGCGTGATTTCGGCTGAATGCAACAGTGCTAGGGGGACAAACCCAAAAAGGGCGCGTCAGACTGAGAGTGAAGAAGTGGACGTTGTCGGTGAGCTGTGTTGTGGCTGCGGACTGACTACTGTTATTTTCCACGTAACATTTTGGTGGAGGCGCTGGGTGCTTTTTTGACAACGGAGCTACGCAGTGGACGCCTCCTTATGTCTGCTACCATGGCTCCGGGTGAGGATACGCCTTCGACACCCCCCCCCCCCCGCCCTGTGTGTACTGTGTATTGTAAGTGTATTGTAAGTGAGGGAAGAGACGAATACATTTACCATTGCACAAATTACTTTAATCATAGCACACGTACTCCAACTAGAAGTCTTATTGGACGACCACCTTTACCGTAGTGTACAATACTCAGTACTCTAACTCGTCTCTAGTTTAAAACACCGGAATAGCACCGTTGTCGTGGGAGCGAAACTGGGCGCTAAGCGCCGGAGAATGTGGGTATCTACCAAACACCTTCTAGCACAGCATGACCATGTTATGCCATCATAGCACAGCATATTCTATGATAGAGCAATGAGGAAGAGGAGACTATGGGGAGGGAAGTGAGGAGCGATGGGAATGAACACGTACATACGAATAACTTGAAATGCCCTGCAAGTTAGAGGGACGGGAAAAAGTCTGCGCCTAGGTGAGGGCCCGTTGGCAGCCAAGAGTTGGTCGTCAAGGGCAAAGCAGGGCAAAACGGTGTCCCAGTGCGTGCGAAGCGATCGCTAGAGGCTGCGTCCCCAGTATTGACCGTTGTCCCTCGACGCTCCCGTAGTATGTGCTCCAGAGTTGCTCTAGAATCACAGTCCTTGCACTTATCTGTCTTGCATATTGTACAATATAGCTGGGTAGATCAGGTGTGAGATCACCGAGATAAATAAAGAAAGAGAGAAAGAAAGAATGTGGATATGTAGAAAGAAATAAAGAAAAAATAAAAAAATTATGAGCCATTTTCTAAAGGGTACCACGATGGAATGTGAAGCAGCAGCGGTGTGCACGCCGTTGACCTGGCTGAAACGCGTCAACGCGGGTGCTGGAAGAACGGTTTGCAGCGAAACTCGGTGTAGCCTTTACTCGAGTAAACGTTTCTGTGAAACGCAGACACGGGTGGCTGGGTGGGTTTCATGTAAGTTTTATCACAGATAAACAGGCCGAAAGAGTGTTGCCACTCGACGTGTGGTCGAGTGTTGCGGGTGGTGGAGAGGGTGAAGCGAGTTACGAGCGCGCAGAGGAGCAACGCCGCCTAGGTGTGCTGGGAGGAGCCGGCAACTGCTGCGAGTGAGAGAGAATGACGCCAACGCGCATCAGCGACTGACCTATTTGGCATCGTTCAACAACTGCGGTGGGGGGAACGTGGACTAGAGCTGCTTCGCATCTAAAAAGAAAGAAGATGAAAACAGAAGCTACTCAGCGTTTGAGGTGTTGGAGCTTTAGCTCCACTGTTTACTCAGATTGCACAGGCACGTAACTGATTTTACTATTTTTTCCTGTTTATTTCGAAGACTAATGTGTTGATAAGGAAGTAGCGATATAACCTTCACCTCTCTCGTGTACGCTCCGTAGGGTTCCTCCAGCTGCTCGAGCAAGCACTTGGGCCACGTACGACGGCAGGGATTGGCGTAGGGAGCCGGCAGGCCGGTCTGTGCAAGCTGCGTCATTGTGAGAAGCGCCATCGTATGAAAGGGAAATTGAAGTGCGACCACTCAGTCGGCTTGAATAGTAAAATATATCGTTTCAAAAAATATTTTCTGTCATTTTGGGGCTATGAGCTTGTTATTTCAAGTGAACATGAGGTTGAAAGCTTTTTTATTGAATTTAGTGTATACTGTAGTCACAAAATTGCCATATGGGGTCGCATATTTCGAACTAAATATTCAGCACTTAGTTGTCTGTGAAGAAGTAATTTTCTTCTAAACATGCAAAGCACAGCCGAACTTCCGTACGACAAAGTAGAATTGGGATGGTTAGTTTGTTATATTCGATATTGGCCGCAACAGTATAGATAAAAAACAAATTCATGCAAACCAGAAATCTGATTCGCGCAAAAAATCTATATACAAAAACGCAGCTGCTCGTGTTCGCAGGAGTTCTCTGCTTTTGATGTGCGAGCTGTAACTTCTGTCCCATAGAAATACCAGGGTTATCCGTATAATTAACTATAGTTTCGAGCATTGAAAAATATATTCTTATGGACACTTGAAAAAGCTTTAAACTCTCACATTAAATACTTCAATCTATGACAATTCTCATCGTTTTAAATGAAATAAATTACGAGTGAACTCAATAAAGTTTCTGCAACCACCAGTACAAGATTACTGACTTACAGTAAAAAAAATATTATTAAGGACCAGATGCAGCAATTTCCTAAGGAGGGAACTTTCCCGTCATGCATTTATTATTTACGAAAATCTGGGCTGTGTTCCATCACAGAAAGAGAAACGAGAAGGAATGCAGGGAGGTGAACCAGATGCTAGTATCTGGTATGCTACCCTTCACTGGACTTGAGAATAGGGGGTTGAACGAGAGAGAGAGGTATAAGAGAGGTATAACATACACACACACACACACACACACACACACGCACGCACGCACGCACACACACACACACACACGCACACACACACACACACACACAAAACCAAACCACTCAGAAATGTTTCGCGAGGCCAGTAGTTCGCAAGAAGCCCAGTAGCGCTTGCACGGCCTTCTGTGATGATGAGTCGTGACGATGGCGCAGTGTACTTCAATCTGGGGGGGAAGTGGTTTTAAGTGAAAAGAAGAGAAAGGTGAGCTCCGTAACTGTCTATCAGTGGGAGGACACCTCAACAGTAGCTCACGAGGGATGAGGGTAGAGAAAGGATTCAAAGGATATGATTAATGCTAAAGAGATAAAGAAAGAGGAAGGAGATCGATGCGCAGGGACAGCGAACGACGGAAGTTAGGAGAAGACAGGAAATATGGACACGGTTGCAGGAGTCCGAGAACGGGGCAGCGGCTGGTCATCATCTAACTTGTTTAGTGTATTAGAAAGATATTGTCTTTTTAGGTTGTATTGTCTTTCTAGGCCACCTGTGCACACCGCCGCAGTGTGTACAGACGGTGGTGTCGTCCATTACTATGCGGAACGCGTACGCACGGGTAAACGCGAGGCCCTGCCATAGTCTGCGAAGAGCAGTATAGCATCACCTCGTCGAAGTTTTGTTGGAAGCCGTAAACTTAACGTAGGACCAAGGGATGGTAATCTTGCGTGCGTAGAAGGAGGCTCATTCTATAGCGACATGCAGCATTGGCGAGCAAGCATGCACAGCTTCTTAGCAGCGTCGACTCTAGAGAGAGGTATTGACTGGTCGTTGTCTTCTGTATGGGACTGAACATGAAGCTTGATCAGCCCGTACATTACAGATAACTCTACAGTGACTTTGCAACCACTGAAATATAACGTGGTGCCCTTTCTCTGTTGTATGGTGTAGCATTTCTGCCGTCTCAAATACCAGCTGATCGTGTGGACCACGGCGTAGAATTGACAGAAGCGACTGCAGTGCCGCCTTGCAGTCGCAAAAGATCGTCCACCATTGCGTGCTTTGGTTGTTAATGAAACGCAGGGAATCGCGAAGCGATGTAAGCTATGCTGCCGTTGATGTGGTTGCATCAGCTGTCCTGAATTTGATGGTTGTGGCGTGCGTTGGAATAACGGCCGCCACTGTTGTGCTGTTTGGCAGGACGGAGCCTTCGGTGTAGACGTGAATGCAGTCTTTGTACTTCTCGTACAGCAGAAGTAAGGCGAAGTGCTTGAGGGCTGATATTGGCAAATCTCGTTTTTTTCTGGATGCCTGGTATTTTCAGGTTGATGACTGGCTGTTTGAGGCACCATATAGGCACTGAAGATCTCGCCGCGGGCGTAAAGCCAGTCGGTATAGAGTCACCATGTGCAGTTACTGTTCGACAAAAGGAAGTATGAGGCCTATTCGCTGGAAGAGAAGCTAGGTGGTGGCGAGGAATTCGGGCCAGATGTCTTATGTGTCTCCTCAAAGCTTCAATTCGAATATGGGTCTGCACGAGGTGGTCTTTGGCGAAAGCTATAGGCGCCACTGTTGAGGCACCCTGAGGTAGAACTAGACAGATTCAAAGCACCCCTGCCTGAACGCTCTGTATCATGCGTCGACCTGTTTTGCTGGCGTTTCATAATGCGGGTGGACTGTATTGTAGCCTAGGAAAAGCACCCTGTACAATCTTAACATAGCATGGAACTGCATTTCCCAAGACTTTCCAGCGCGAAACTTGAAGAGGTGGCATATATGCCCGTCAATCGCTTTTTCAGATATGACCCACGAGGGCTCCATGATATGTCTCTGTTGATTAGGACACCAAGAAATTTGTGAGATCTACAATATGGTATATTTTGACTATTAATTGACACCCTGTACTTCGTCATGGGTTTGCGCGTAAATGCCAGAAGAGCGCACTTTCCGGAGAAAATTTCCAGGCCTCGATTGCGGAGGTGAAAAGCGGTTGCAGTAGCAGCTCTCTGGACCCTCGCTCGTAACTGCAGGTGAGTTACTGCAAATTTCCAGATGCAGATGTCACCTGCGTATGTTGATAGACAAATATTCTTTGGTAGGTGCGTATGGAGAGCGATCAGTGTTCGATTGGATAGCACGGGGCTCAGTACACCAGCCTGAGGGACGCCACGACAACTGAAATGTGCAGAGGTGTTCCCTGCTTCCGTACTCACTCACACAAAAAAATCACAGCATATCCACGGGGTCAATGATGATGAGTGGGCGAAACTCCTGAGGGGAAATCATCAGTAAAACCGTGACTCTTCAGTGAAAGTTCGCCCACTACATCATCGAGAAAGACGTGAGAAACACTGTGTATGTATATATACTCGCGCTGCAGCACGGCGATGACATTGGCACGAGCCTGGTCGTTCTTGATGGAAGATATTGTGACTAGACTGTTTGAGAACCACCATCTGTCGCGCCCACTGCAACTGTGTCCGAACGTGACGTCTAGAAAGTCTCGCTTAAACTGCGCGTCGGCACCTTGGGGCTGAGCTCGCCTGATGCGTTTTGCAGACGCCTCACGAGTTCTCACTGCGTCGGGGTCTGCCTGCCGATACGTGCGCTTTCTCGCCGCTTCCCGTTCTCTGACGTTTTGGAGATCCTCTTCTCACCGCAGCCGTGCCGCTTGGCGTACGGCAGGGTCCTCGCGCCGTTGCCGTGGTGCTTGGGCCTCTCGTTCTCGAACGCTGGGATCTTGGCGGTGGCGTGGCGCAGCCAGACGACACGGTTCAGCCTCCGGCTCTTGTACGGCAGGATCTTGGCGGCGGCCTCGCGCAGCTTCACGGAGCCTTCTGCCTCGCGGGCTCGCACATCGGGATTCTGTCTGCGAGCACGCGCTGCCGCCGCCTTGCGCGCTCGCCGCTCTGCGGCCTTATCCATCGGGCAACTCCGAGCGCGCGCCAACAGCGAAGGGGTTCTATTACAAACTAGAGGTGGCCTTATCCATCGGGCAACTCCGAGCGCGCGCCAACAGCGAAGGGGTTCTATTGCGAACTAGAGGTGGCCTTATCCATCGGGCAACTCCGAGCGCGCGCCAACAGTGAACGGATTCTATTACAAACTAGAGGTGGTTACATACATACGCCGAGGATGGACAGACCCACGCCTTAAGGAGCTTCGCCCCTGAAAAAAAAAAGATCGCATTTTGAGATAGCTGCGTATCCACCTAAACATTCGGCCACCCACTCCAAACTCTTCTATTGCGGCGAAGACGGCTTCATGAGTAACGTTATCATAGGATCCTTTGACGTCAAGGAACAGAGAGGCGCAAAGACGCTTATGGCTTTTCTCACGTTCAACGCATGTGATCAAGTCGACAACGCTATCAATTGATTAACGACCACGTTGAACGCCATGCATAGCATTTGGGTAGATCTCATGATATACCAAGTACCACTCCAGGCGGCCGAAGATCATTCTCTCCATCACTTTACCCACACAACTAGCCAATGCCATCGGGCGACAGGAGGAGGGTTCCAATGGTAACTTACCAGGTTTTATCAGCGGTACTGGACGGCTAGTTTTCCAACTTAAGGGGACAGTGTGCTCTCGCCAACAATCTTTATATAGCTGAAGCAGAGCTATTTTCGCGCACTCACCCAGGCGACACAGGGCTCCGTAGGAGATTCCGTCAGGTCCTCGTGCTGAGGTACGTTTGCAAGAAGCGAGTGCTGCCTTAAGATCCTGAACGGCGAACGAGATGTCCATACGGGAATGACGTGGTGGTGGACAACTTCGGCGCAGAACTCTTCAGCAGCGTCAACATCTGGTCAATTTTGGTAAAGGGCCAATGAATTGAATTGTGACCTCTGAATGTGGGATGACCGCAAACCTCGTAACATCCTCCATAACCGCAATAAAGGCTCAAGAGGTTCGAGTGAATCACAGATATTAATCCAGCGTTGGGATTCAAGGTTGTCCAACCGACGTTGGTTCTTCTTCTGCATACGTCTAGCACTCCGTAAATCTTCTCTATGTCCTTAGTGCACAAATACCTTCTTTCAGCACGTCGTCGTAAGGCTCGAAGCCGCTCCAGCTCTTTGTCGATGTCTGTCACTTTTACAGAGCATGGAATCATACACACTCTCTCTTGCACAGTGCTCTTGATGGCCTCTTGTCAGTCTGGTATGTGTTCTTGGCATTGGTCTTCCATTCGAGACTGAAAGGTTTTTCCCATTCCACTCTTTTAACCGTGTCGTGAACTTTAGGAAGCGACAATACTCTGATGTAGACGTATGTTGGAATATGATCACTCCGACGCGTTTATTATATCCGTAAACCATTCTGTATGCTTCATAGGCTTCGCGAAACAAAAGACAGGTCGAGACGGCTGCTGTATGTGGAGCCACGTAAAAATGTAGAACTGCCATCGTTCAGTAACCATAGTTCGTTGTCGGAGGCAAAAAACACCAAACTTCTGCCCTTCATGTTGGTCTTCTGGCTTCCCCATAACGTATGATGAGCGTTAAAATCCCCGATGATAACACACGAGTCAGGCGTGGACGCTATGATGTCTTGTAGTCTTTTTTGATCAAACCGGCTTGATGGTGATAGGTATGCGCCAACCACGGGGATGTTGAGCCTTCTCTTTTTCACTCTTAAGCATACGTAGTGATTTTCGTCACAAGGTGGTACTATTTGAAAGATGTAAGTGAGGTCTTGGCGGATGAACACGAGAACCTTGCTGATTTCAGTAACAGTAGACGACATAAAAGGTTCTTATCCGGAGAGACTTATTGCACTCGATAAGTTCTGCTCACAGATGACGATTACGGGAAACGTAATGACGTACATAAATCGATAAAAATCAACAATGCGCTATCCTTGTCCACTGGCATTTCACTGCAGTATTGCAGTATTCACTGCAGCTTTACAAAACTCATTTCTGAAAGACAGTGGTGCGTTAGCCATGGTCTACTCTAGGGCTGCTTGCACTGGACTCAGCTCGTCCAGTACTTGAAGGGCACTTTTGGCTCAGGCGCAGTTCTCAAAGTGGCTGTACTTGATGCCGACGTAGTGCGCATGATTCTTCGTTTGGTTTTGCGGGAGAGCACAGGTTCAAAGCCGTCTTCCGAGGACTCGTCGTCTGGTGTGTAGTACAGCTCGGTGTCCTCACTCTCACTAGATGCATTACCTCGTTTTCTTGAAGCAATGCCCATGGATGAACCAGTACCGGGCGGGATCTCCGGGGATTGTACAAACATCACTGCAATGTAGGGGGCGAGAGACCCCGCTGTGGCACTGTGTAACACAGAAAATACAGCACTGATCGCAAGCCGCGTTCCACAAGAAAAGCACAAGAGAAGTTTTTTTTAGATGCGGGAGCATCTTATACTCGCGCCTTGTAGTGCGCCGTCCGCACCGCTTCTCGAACATTCGACAGCTGACGCGCGCGCATGCGCCGTCGCGCCGTCGCCCACCATCTGTGCCGCGCGCGCTTCTCCTTCGAGAACATTCGACAGCTGACAGCGCATGCGCCGTCGCGCTGTATATATACTCAAGGTCGGCGCTCGCTCGCTCAGTTGCCGCTCGTCCGTTGGTTTGTACGGCGCGTCGACGTCCGAAGTCGCCGTGAAATGAATGCCAACGAATCCACAAACACAATGATCGACGTCCCTTCGACCAGCGCCACCCTTTCGCATACGTGTGTACGTGTTCACTCATTTAACACCCCCTCCTACAACCACGTTAACCAGTTTAGCCATCGACCCAAGTAAGTCGCAATTTAACACCCCCTTTCACAACCACCTTAACCAATTTAGCCATCGACCCAAGTAGGTCGCACTTTAACACCCCGTTAACCAATTATATGCTCCGCATCCTCCTCAGTGTTCCCCCGAGGGAAGCTGCGGGCAATTTTTTTATCATGGTCGCCGTAACTTATCTTGTTTCAGTCCAAGTTGTGCTTTGGCTTATTGAGTCAATAAATATTCATCTTCACGTTTTAGGCTGTTAGTGCCAAGAAAATCACAAAAAAGTGTATTCTTTAACGAATATCACTGATACTATTCTCAAAGGCAATAATAAAAAAACGTATTATATTAAAACTACATTATCTGAAATAGGAATCCATAGACCACAAAGAGTACGTATTTGACACAGAACTTGCTGTTATTAAAAAACCCTAACAGAGACCGTCTCTTTGCATTGAAGATATTATTTTCCCATGTCCCTCGGGAGTATATATTTTTGAATTTCGCAGCAACTAGTAGATGTTTCATTACTGAACTCGACAAGCCCCCTGCGACGAGGCTGCGAAACCCATGTAAAGCTTGGTGTGCAGTTATTAGCATATGATCGCGCCGGTGCAATGTCCTGCTGTTTATTTCTCGTCATCACACTACCGGAAGCGCTCGGGGGCCTCGATGGGCCAGCGCCGCGCGGGCGTAATGCCCCTTGGTGTGGTAATTAAAACCACACGATGATTTCAGAGGCATTCGCGAATGTATTATCCACGCCCACGGGTAAATAAGATCGTATTAGGCGTACAAAAATTGCTTTGCCTGTAGAGGCGTCTGCCGGAAAAAAAGAAAGTGCAATATATACCGAAAAACGTATTAAGCGGAATCGCGTTAACGAGATTTCACTGTATGTTATGATAGTGATCAAAGCTGACGCGCAAAATCTGGCTTACCACGTTAAGTCCAACGTACGTAGTGTAACCTGGCGCAAGGTACACGCCGTCGCTGCAGACCGAATGCCTGCGCGAATAGAATCAATCGATCAATCAATCAATCAATCACCAGATCAAGTTAACTAGTGTCATAATTACCTATCTGCTCTGCGTAGCTACTGAGGGTCTACGCATTCAGTTTTGCATATATGCATATGTTTTGTCGAAGGCCGCAGTGGCTGCGTAACATACCTGGTGCCGTGAGCGTGTACCATGACGAGGAATCCCGCCTGGTATGACGTGGGCAGGTACTCATGCAATTCAGGATTCAGCGTCATCACTAGACCTGGAACACCAAGACGATCCCCTCACAACAAACCAGGTGCTGTTACCATCGGACTGAGACACATCACGCAGCTGCAGTATACCTCAGGAGGCTGGGTCATTTATCGACTTACACATTCGTTACTCTATGAGGAAGCGCTAAAAAATACGCAGTACAACAGGCAATAACTCAAATACAACAAAGCTCTCATGCGGTATCACACGTGGCCCTGAGGCATCCTTGTATCCTGCACTTCGTTAATTTTTTTTTACTTTAAGGAGCCCGGGCTGTCGTACGATGTCGTCACTTGGCATAACACAGCCAGAACCATGTATGAAACACTGAATAAAAATAAGAGGAAGGATGCGAGAGATAGAAAGTGAGAGAAAGAAAGATAGGAACTAGGAAGAAAAACAGAGAAATAAAAACAGAAAAATACCGAAGAAAAGAAGGAAAAAAAAGAAAAGATAAAACCGAGGGGGAAATAAAGAGAAATATTCAACAGAATCAAATGAGGCTGCTCAGTCCCGCACTGCCTTCAAGCCTGGCACCCCTAGCGTAAAGATGCCCTGATAATTTGTTTCAGAGCTTCTTTATTTAGTAGCGACAGAATACGGATTGGCGAGAAAGTGTGCATCAGCGAGCAGAATGTATTTGGTATTTGTGACCCGCTTAACTTGTGCATGCAAGGAACCTGAGATCTATCGCGAAGGAGAAATGCAAATGGTAAGGAAGAAAGTTTGAAAGTTATTTTCGACAACTACATGTGAAAGAAGTTACGTTATGATGGAAGGGTTAGCGGGCAATTTAGCTTGTAAACAGGGACCTTCATTTTTTTAATTACAGCGATTTCTCAGAAACTAAAGCTTCTCACTCTGAAATTTTCTTTTCTCAAGCAACCCTTACATTGTAAAGAAATAAAAACACGTGATTGGATGTAGTCACTATTGGATCAACACAATGACGAATTCATCCTCACCTTCATTTGATTGCATTCGATAACATGTATTTATATTTACGAGGATAGGGTTTAGAAAGAAACGGGTGGAAGGAAAAAAAGGAATACATCGAGCTATTTTTTTTACGTTTCGTACAGAAAACAGTGAGCACAGAAAACGCTCTAAGGTTGATGCGCGAACTAAAATGATTAATGCGCCATGCGACGCCAAAGTCGCTTACCATGGCGAGGCGATGCCAGGGCGTTGTACTCGAAGATGTCATCCGTTTTCTCACAGTGGACAGCAGAAGCAGTTGCCGAACCAGACGTTAGTGTTGTTAGTGAAGTACCTGCAAGAGGGGTAAACCCAAAAAGCATTAAACGCTTTATGACGCAACCAACGAATGTAAACAGTACGGTACTTTTTCACCCGTCTGGTATCAGTGCAGCCTGAAAATTATAGTGACAACAACGCCTTGTTGTAGTTTTACGCGCAAAGGAAAGAGGCCACCAATAAAAACTTGGCGAAAGTCGTTCATCACCTGAGCTACTTTTTCACCGCACTGATGCCCCGTTAATATGATCAGCGTTTAATATAAATAGCTTCTTTAACAGCTGACGTAAGCTAGATAAGATGAGATCAACAGATAATGCATTTCGCGGTAAAGCTCGAGGACCCGTGGTCACTGCGTTTGGGTGGAAACAGTGCGAAGACATGCCTCTTGGGGCGTGAAAGGTACTTTTAGGTAAAAATAAAACAAACGCTTGTGCACTCGATTATATGTGCACGTTCAAAAAGAACAGAGGTCCAAAAGTTATCCAGGATCCTCCACTATAGTGTGCCCTATAATCATAACGTAGTTTTGGCACGTGGAATTGCAGATTTTATTTTTTTCTCATTTGAAGTTGTCAGGACCTTTACTTCCGGTAAATATCGTGGCTATTAATATTTTAGAAAGACCGCCGCAGCGTCAAAATTGTGCCGAACATTGGTGCGAAGCCCTCGCTACATAATTAAATCGGTAGTTAGCGGCGGGTGGTGCGCAAGAATGACATAAAGGCGCAGTGAGTTGCTCTGGTGTCCACTGAGTAGCCATGGCGTATCGCCACAAAATTAGACGAATGGCACAAAATGCAAAGTAAAAAATTTCCGCTCCGTGCTACATACACCATTACAGTCTACAGCCACTTACATGACGGTAAAACTAAGAAAAGCCTCGGCTTTGGAAACACTGTCAGACTCGCCTGGAGTTCTTGCAGTCCTTTTCGTGGTAACTGCAGTCGACGACAGTGTCGGTGAACTGGTGGCCGAGCGCGCTGACCTGCTTCGCGTCTCTCACCACCATCTCGGCGAGCCAATCCGATATTCGCTGCTGTAGTTTCAGATCATGCGTGTTTGCCTGCGTTGAGGAAATACTTCATGTTAGCAAGTACTGCCCTATGTTAATTCTGATTAATGCAATAGCTTTCTCGGAAAACATGTTGAGGAAAGACTTCATGTGAGCAAGTACTTCTCCCATGTTAAATCTGATTAACGCAATATTTTTTCTCGGAAAGCAGGTTCTTATGCTGTTATCCAGCGAACTCAACCGCGCGGGGATGTTTCTTTGGTCTGTCTCAAGATCTTGTCGACTGTGGTAGGCGTTTTTCTTTGCCCTAGATAGAGTTTCAACGAGGCTCGTCTGGGTGTTTCAACTGCATTCTTAGAGCAAAAAAAAATAAGAAGAAGAAATAAGAACTTGAATGACGCTTAAGTCTTTCCCTAATGAGGGCAACGCGCTAGCGTTATCTGACCCCTTTCGCATCGCGTTCTGATTGGCTGACCTTGCTTCTCGGTGGACAGACACCTCTACGGTGCCCGTCAGAGAAGGAACATTCGGGTGCCTGACATTGGCTCGATATTTTATGGTAAAGTCCTTAGATTCCACATTGAATGCAAAAATTGAATTTCAGTGGCGTTGGCATACCACGGCGTTGGCTTCGGCACGAGTGACGCAAGAAATAATCATCAGTTCACGCCGTCACCATTTTACATCACCGTGGCGCCGAAGATTGCCAGAATTTGTGACGCCATGGTGTGACTATGATGTCACGTGACGTCGCATGACGCCGTCGCTTGGTGAAAGGTTGGCCAATCACGGAGGCCATGCAAAGTCAGGTTAGCTGAAGAAATCTTGCAACGGCGCAAATCCCGTAGGCATTGCGGAACCACTTTATATGCAGAAAGGTTTCGGAAGGTTGCGGGAGAACAATAAATACATTGACTGATCAGGAAAAAAAAGAACAAGATGGTTTTCACCTTGCAGTGGCCTTAGGCGAATGTATGAGGGGCTCAAAGCTTTTTGCTTTCAGGTTCCTTATGTCTCACGAAAGTGCTCGTAATGAACGTTCCTCGAGTGCCTACCTCCCTGAACTGTCCATTGCCACAGATGCGCCGTTCCAGCTCGGAATCCATGGCTCGCTCCGATGCCTCCAGGGCGCACAGCTTCGAGCGGCGAAGCGGGTTGACGTTGCACACGGTGACGTCAGGCAGCTCGAACGTTTCATTGGCGCTGTACTCGAAGTCGACGGCCACGCTGTACGTGAAGTACTCCCTCACAATGGCACCCGTCTCGCTGGCGCTGTAGTAGACGAGCGTGAGCAGAGCGGCGAGCCAGAGCAGCCGGCGCACGCGTCCTCCCTGGACGAGCGCGTCGGAGCCGGGGAGACCCGAGTCCCTCACCAGCTGGCCGTAGACGTGACCGCACGCCCGCCACACACTCACGCTGCTCGCGTCGCTGGGATCGACGCGGTCGGTGCGCCTTCTCTTCATGCTTACCTGCATCGAGACGAAGAGACGCTCTGCGGCGCTCGCCACGGTTCTGCGTACCTAGCTGCAAACGACGGATTACTGGAAAAGCTGCCATTGTTGGTCACTCCTGTCGACATTTAACCTGCAGAGTTACGCAGCGCGAAATACAACAGTGTTTGCCAGAAAGAAGGGCAATCGTTTATGCGGCACAACAGGATCAACAAAGATCATCGCAAAACCCTATGTAAAAAGAAAAAAAAGAGAAATAGCCTTACGTTTCACTTCATGCAGAGAACGCGTGCAACATCTCCTTCGAAAAAAAAAAGCTCGTTGTGATGCTCCTGATGAGAAATCTTGTTAGTGGTGACTGGCCAGTTGGGAGCTAGACTAGTCTTGAACGCGTGTAAAACTGCCACACGCATGCAGGGCTCTTCGTCCCCAACGTTTCCTCGCTTCTTTATATAACAGTCGCCAGTAATAACATGCACTGACAACCAATCATATTCTACGGACCACGTAACCATAATTTTTTTCGCATAAAAAGTTCTGCACGTCAGAGTATGCGTAGGAAATAATGGTAACATGCTACTAGGCACCAAAATTAACCATCATAATCATATTTTCGGGAGTAGTTAATGTGCACTTCACATTACATTTTCCTTTTCATCGCTCACTGCGTTTCCATCACTTGCTACGCGGCGAGCAGAAAGTAAAATGATCGGTGTAACCTTAAGGAACAGGGAAAAAAGCAGAGTAGGTCAGGGAAAAAGGGGGGTTGAAGATATCATAATCGAAATCAAAAAAGAAGAAATAGACATGAGCCGTGCACGTAGTGCGTAGGCAGGATCACCGCTGGTCATTAAGGGTAACTGACTGGATTCCAAGAGAAGGTGAACGCATGAGAGGGAGACAAACAATAAGGTGGCCAAATGAGATGTGCGAGCCTTCAGGTATAACGTGGCAGCAGAAGGCACAGCACCGGGTTTCTTGGCGAAACACGGGGGAGACGCTGAAGTGAGCGTAGTTGGAATAATCATGAGATTGTTGACTGGTCACAATATGTTAGTGCGTGCGGAGTAATGTATAACATGAAATAATGGCCCATTTTTTCGCTGTTAAAAAGAAAAGAGAATAAAAACATCAGTCTTCACTTACCTGATGACAGTATCTGCGTGAATTCAGATGTTAAGAATTAGTGCTTTCGTCAGAATCAAAGTTGAGCAATCATCAATGGGAGCGGCTTACGTATCGAATGAACACTGACTGCTGCGGAATCGGAGTAAAGCTGACAGCAAGCTTAATGCTTAAGGTGGCGATTGACGTGAATGGAAAACAAATATTTCTTTTTCACAATATTCATAACGTTGATGCAACGGTTGAGAGTTAATGAACCATCACCTATAAGGTATAAGCTCACACTTTTCGTTAGGTAATATTAAAAATAGGTTGTATCTTATTCGTACTGCGAAAATTTGGAACTCGGTAAGTGATATAACGCTTTGAATGCATTACCAAAGTTTTTTAGGGTATTAAAACACCAAGGAAAAGAGGAGCCGTGTCCCTGTCTCCGAGTGAGCTTGTTGGTGGTTTTCAAACGATCTTTTCTACATTCAACAGCGAACGAATGACCCGAATGGTAAACTTTGGTGAAATTCATGCCGTTTATAGCAGAATATTTAGTAGAACAAATTGTCAAAGCTCAACTTAATTAAATGTTTCCTTTCTTTGGCTAGTGTGCATGACAAGAACATTAGCGAAGTTTGGTAGATTCGTGACAGGCAAAAATTGCACTAGTCGTCGTGCAACTCTACTATACTCTAATATTTTCCGGCGCCATGGCCTCACACATAACCTGTCGTGAAAGCCACGCTAACTTACTCACGGTACCTACGCTAGACTTGAATGCCCGGCTGCAGAAGCGTTGGACATCGACCACAGCACGCGCCTAACCTGCGATACTTGTTTTCCCGTACTTCAATCATTATATTCTCCTCTCTTCGTATCGGGGGTAGCAAACCGGAGAGAGCATAGTTGATTCCCTCTCCACGCTTTTCCTTTACACTCTGTCCTCCGCAACGAAACGGTGCTTCTTAGATCCCTACGTGCAGTGAACAAGGTGCGCGATCACCTGTGGCTGGACAGGAGTTCTCCTTCTTCGGGCCCGCTGAAGAGATGGTCAGCGTGCAGGGTTGTTTGTGGCCGAATCAATCATGAGTACATTTCACTTGACGCATTGAAAGAGCTACACCGAGACAAGTGCACTCTTGCAAGCATGTAAATATTGTCCACCACGCTTCATGAATCCTGAAAGTTACACCCAGCTCATTCGTGTCAAGACCTTTGAAGGATATCTGATTGATCACTGATCGATCACTGAGCTCACATCTCGGGGCTCCTGTGGCCATTGTGTCGCCACGCACTGGTTTACGGATATGAGCTTGTCTTTATATTCTTGAACGTGGCTCACCGATATGTAAGCAGAAGGCTCGAAAGTTCACACGCTATTTGCGAATCGTGTGCCCTATACTTATAAGGAGTCACTTGGAAAAAGGCTCTTTTGTGTTCGCACAAACTCTCGTTCTGAACCGGACGTCGCGTTCTGGCACTGCGACTGTCGAAATCTACCATAAGACGGAGTTCATTCTTTGTACTCCTCTCCTATGAACCAGTCTCCTTCTTTTCTCGTACGACCTCTCAGAACTTTGAAGCTAACACGAAGGCTTTTCTTTCCTCATTCCTTAAACGCTACACCCATCTTCTTTCGACTTGAAAAACGTACTGTATCGACCACGAAACTGAGTGCTCTCGTTCGGCTCGTTGTTCTTTTGTTCCGCGGAACTGTCACGCGAAGCTGAGCTTCACAGAAAGTAGAAGGAAGTTTCCTTGATTGATGAATGATCTTTGAGGCTGGCAATTCGAGGTTAGCGTGCCAGAGTTTTCCTCCCGCATGCATACAACATTCGCAGGGGGGGGGGAGGTTCGTGATTCCTCTTCGGTGTACTTTATATTACGCTGCAATTTTTCTCAGCACTGTTTTTGCGATCTTTCTAGCGTCGCCAATATCTTAGGGCCGAAGAACTGTGTGTGTGCGTGCATGGTTGTGTACTTGCAATAAGTTTAGCTTGAGAGAGTGATAGAGAGATAAAGGAAGAGAGAGAAAGGAAGAGAGAGAAAGGAAGAGAGAGAGACAGATATGGAATCTCGCTTATTTATACTATTGCATGGTTATAGCTCAGTCTGTCAGTGGTTCATCGTAGTAAGACGTTGACATAAGTATAAACGAAATGGTACTTCATTTTGCCGCGCTCGCGCAGTGGCAGCCATTTTTGTCGAGATTCATAACGGTTATAATTTTGTATTCCATTTCGTACATAGCGTGTGAAAGTCAAGAAACTGGCGTGACTTGTCGCTGTAGCTGTGTTCGCACCAAGCAATAGTTGGGCGTTCTAAGCATTAAATAATTATTTAAATAATAATTAAATATTTTTATGACATCATCAGTGTATAGTTTGTATATGATAGAGGGGAGAGATCAGAATATAATGTAGGAGTAAAAGAATGTAGCATTATAGTTCTAGCCAGACTCGCTTTAAAGTTAATGTATTCATTTATTAGTTTTATTAGTTTACAGTGCAGACAACAACACTACGCAGTAGCAAATAAAATTCACAGTCTATAAACTTTATCTAAAAATCAATGTTAACACTATGCGATAAAAATTAAATACACAAAAAGTAAGTAGCGTAGCCGACAATTTGTTCGCAGATAGTGGGGAGGCACGTCCTTAGTTTGAAGCGAGGGCTGGGCAGGCAAGTGTGGCCTAAGTGCCATTTCATGCTCAGTCTCCCAAGGTTAAAGAAATTTCAGGAGGGGCACATACCGAGTGTGTCAGCTCAGGCTATGCTACTGCAAATAGCCTGCTATTATAAAAAAACTTGAAGCTGTTTTTCTTATTTATTTTCGATAACGTGCGAACATGCTTAGCGTTAGCCAAAATAATTTCAATACAAAAAAGGCAAGAATTCAGCTATGCCATTGAAAACATTTGACCCATTCCTCTTACTGATAATATGGTGAAGCTTATTGATAGGGTGCTGCTTAAGAGAATTATGATCTGCATGGCGTACAACTTAATATTAAATCCAAACCAAATCGGCTTCAGAGTGGATTGTTCAATACGGTGTGCACATGCAGACTTAAAAAGCTGTATTCAACTTACTCGCAAACGAAGGCACACTACTCTAGTCACATACTGCTCTAGTCGCATTAGACATAGCCAAAGCATATGACGGTGTGAAACACTCAATGTTACTGGACATATTGTTACGCTGAACTGGCAACGTGTGAAGGCAGGAAGAGGAGAAGGAAGTGGTCTATTTGGAAGCAGCTCGATGTCGGCGCGGCTACCCTTCGCCATTCGTTCTTCAATAAACCATCGTAAGTTTTGGTGAGAGGTGCTGGGTATGATAACGGCGTCCCCGACGAACGGCGACTCATCGCCCATTGAGGTGCAATACGCGGAACTTCGCCGAAGCCGTCGACTTGCTGGTCTGCCACCTGCGATGGTATCTCACGACAACAATGACAACGAACCACCTGCTGCCCGCATTCCTTGGAAACCCTACAACCAGCCTTCATTATTCGCTGGACAAGCTGCAGAAGATGTCAACTCGTGGCTCAGCTCCTACCAACGGGCGAGTCGGTTCATTGACTGGGATGCCACCGGCCAGCTCAATAATGTGGGACTCTTTCTCAAAGGAACCGCATCTGTATGGTTTGAAAACCATGAAGAAAGCCTGATGACGTGGCGGAAGTTCGTCGATGAATTCATGTTGTGCATCGGGGATCCGGCAGCGAAGAAGAAGCGTGTCGAGCAAACTCTTATGCAACGAGAGCAAGTCTCCGGGGAATCCTGCACGACGTATATCGAGGAGGTGCTAGAGTTGTGCAGGGCACTGGACCCCTTGATGACAGAAGAGGACAAGTTTGGTCATCTTCTAAAAGGGATCGCGGAGGACGTTTACCAGTTCCTCATCGCAAAAGAAAGTTTGGAGCGTGTAAGTGACGTTATCAAGCGCTGCCGTACGTTTGAAGCGCTGAAAGCACGGCGAATTACACCAAAATTGGGCCGCCAGCCCAACGTCACTAATGTCGCCAGCATCGACGTACATCCAACCCCATCGGATCTCGTGTCCATGATTCGCCAAGTAGTGCGCAAAGAGTTCGACCTACGCGAGGCGGCTTCTTGGCCGGCAACTAATGTCCGAGAACCCTTTCCTCCCTGCGACTTAAGCGCTACGACTACCAACGCCACCTCTCTTAATGCCTACAACTATACGCCTCGTCCTCGAGGGCCAAGCCCCGCCGCGGTGGTCTAGTGGCTAAGGTACTCGGCTGCTGACCCGCAGGTCGCGAGATCGAATCCCGGCTGCGGCGGCTGCTTTTCCGAAGGTGGTGGAAATGTTGTGGGCCCGTGTGCTCAGATTTGGGTGCACGTTAAAGAACCCCAGGTGGTCGAAATTTCCGGAGCCCTCCACTACGGCGTCTCTCATAATCATATGGTGGCTTTGGGACGTTAAACCCCACAAATAAATCAATCAAATCGAGGGCCAAGCCAAACTATGGGTCCGTACTACCCATTGCATGTCGAATACGCGCGCAGACCACCTCCGGTTATCAGGCATGGAACGGCCGGGCCATTCATCCTTATGCTGACATCAGCGCACCTCGCAAACGTCCAATATGCCTTCACTGTGGCATCTGTGGTCATGTCGCCCGATTCTGCCCTCTATCGCCGTAGCGCGGAAGCACCGTCCTATGGGCGACCATGCACTTTCTACGGACGCAGCAATCAGCACGTTGACGAGACATCCTGGTCCTCATACTCTGCCAGCAGGCTAAACCATTGGGAGAATCACTGCAGTGACTCACCGGCGTCTGTGCGGAGCTTGACGCCACCACCTTCACGCTACCGAAGATCCCAATCTCCTCGACAACGTCCCACTTCACTGCTGCCGGGAAACTAGGCGGCGCGACCGATGGAGGTGAGGTCGCCAGTCATCTTCAGCTACACACCGCTACGCCTCCATCAGTGACTATGCGTCATAGCAAGATTTGTGTTTCTGTGAACAATGTTACAAAGAAAAGTTTTAGTGGACACGGGAGCAAGTGTCTCCGTTATCAGCATGGATTTCAAAACCCAATTAGGCCATAAGGTGATGCTCAAGGGCAATAATGCGAGCACATTTTGTGCTGTGAGTAGAGAACTGCTACGACCTCTTGGTGCGTGTACCGCGAACGTCTATTTCTCTAATAACGTTTATCAAGCCGACTTCACAGTGCTCGCTAAATCAACGCATTCTGGGCCTAGATTTTCGGCAACAATGCGGTGCCACTCTTGACTGTGGTAACGGCGAGCTTTTTGTCTTTCCTTTTGTTGCTGATTAACCTGCTACTTGTTGGCACACTTTCGCCGTCTGTGAAGATTCCGTCGTACCGCCCCGTTCGTTATCCAGCGTTCAGATTACTGTGGCTAGTGCCAATAACGATGTACTAGACGCTGTTGTTGAGCCGATGCCATCAATCGTCGCCAAAAAGGGTGTACTCGTGCCTCGCACAGGTACATTGCGGGTGTCAAATTTGTCTAACCAGTCTGTTGTGCTTCCAAGTGGTATGCGACTAGCCTCGTTTGAAGCGGATACGAGCCTTAATATTGTTACGGAAGAAAAGAGGTGCCGTATCGACGAGTCTGTGGATGAAACATATTTTAAACCAGCAGCAGCCGCATGACCGGTTCACCAGACACCGAGCGGAGACCACTCTTCGTCCTCTTCGTCAGGCACACACGCTCATCGTCCCACAAGATGTCAACATGCGTGCAGCACAATACCGGCGGCAGAAGCGTCGTCTCGGCGCATCTAGACGTCAACGTCAGCGGGAGAGTGGTAAGGCTTCAAGCGTGCCACATGTACGATATCGGTGGTCTGTGGGGCAGTTGAAGGCGATGAGGCAGCAGGGGTGATTTCGTATGTCACAGGAGTAACTTCACGAAGGACTCGATATGGACCTGTATAGCGGGAAAGACGTTTTTCTGACAAGCCGACTTGATGGGTCAGCGACCACAGCAGTACCAATAAACCGGGTAAGAAGTGTACGTCGTGGTGCCGTTGATCGCACAAACGCCGCTGATTCTCGCGAGAGGCCAGAAAACGAGTGCGGGCAATTTAGCATGCGTGGGCAGCCCAAGTGATAGCGTCAAGAGCATATTCGCTGGTCGGTGTCGTGGTAGACGGAATGACTTTATCTAGGGGTAAGGTAAGTTCTCGGCCAAACAACAACAACAACTAAAAAAACGGGGAGTAAACGGCAGTGTCATGGCTAGAAGAATTATATGCAAATGTCACGTATGGCAAAGCAAGGTCCCAGTTGGAGTGGTTGGAAGAAACATACTTCGCATGTCTGTAAGTGTTCGATTCAGAGACTCAGTGAGTCCATTTGTCTGCGGTTGGTACGACGTAGTGAGCTTGTGCCTCGTTTCACATGACTGAAAGATATCGGCTATGACTTGTGATAGAAACGTGCGGCCATGGCCTGTAAGCAGCTGGCATGGAGCTCCATGTTACAAGATCACGTCCTTCAGGAGGAAGTGAGTGACATCTGTGGCGCAGCTTGTTGGACATGCTCGTGTGATGGCGTCGTGCGTGGCGTAGTCTGTGGCCACAGCTATCCACCTGTTGCCAAGAGAAGACAAGAGAAAAGGGCCCAGGAGGTCTAAGTCAACGCAGAAGAAAGGTTCTGACGAAATATCAAATGGTTGAAGGTGCCCGGCGGGAAGCGTCGATAGTGTTTTGCGGCGCTGTAGTTTATCTCACGCCACAACGTATCTTCTGACTGAGCGTGAAAGCCCTTGCCAAAGAAGCGTCTGCGAATCCGGTCGTAAGTGCGTGACACACCAAGGTGACCGGAAGTTGGAAGGTCATGGAGTTCGTGGAGAACTGCTGAGCGGAGGTGTTTTGGAATGACGAGCAGCTGGGCTAATCCATCTGGGTAGAAATACTGGCGGTATAGGACACCATTGTGGAGGACGAATGAGCGATGGGACTTGTCGGAAAATGGTGATTCGAGATGTTCGATTATAGCATGCAAGGACGCATCATGGCGCTGTTCGTCACCGATGCATGTCATTTGCGAAAAGAAAAAAACACAAGGCTCGGTGTCGGTGTCAGGCATAGAGCTCGACTCAGCAACCGGGTAGCGGAACAGGCAGTCTGCGTGGTGATGTAGGCGTCCGGACTTGTACGGTACCGCGTAGGTATACTCTGCAGTCGCAGAGCCCAGCGCCCGAGCCGGCCAGTAGGATCCTTCAGTGACGAAAGCCAACATAGCGCATGGTGGTTCGTTATTACAGAGAAGCTCGTGCCATATTAATATGGGTGGAACTTCGTGACGGTCCAAACGAGAGCAAGACATTCACGCTCTGTTACATAATAGTTGCGCTCGGCAGCTGTGAGAAGGCGGCTAGCGTATGCGATGACTCGGTCATGTCCCCGCTGGCGTTGGGCTAGGACGGCTCCAATCCCGGGACCACTCGCATCGGTTCTGATTTCTGTCGGAGCGGACGGGTCAAAGTGCGCCAATATAGGTGGAGTCGGGAGGAGGGTGATGAGTTGAGAAAAGCGGCAGCTTGAGTGGAACCCCACGTAAAAGTCAGGTCTTTCTTCAGAAGGCCGGTGAGTGGTCGAGCGACTGTTGCAAAATCTTTCACAAACCTTCTAAAATAGGAACAAAGTCCCACAAAGCTCTGGACATCCTTGACAGACCCGGGTACAGGAAAGCTCGTGACGGCGTGAATTTTCTCTGGGTCAGGCTGTACACCTGATGCGTCAACAAGGTGGCCCAACACCGTAATCTGCTGGCGGCCGAAGTGACACTTCGACGAGTTTAGTTGAAGGCCAGCAGTGCGGAAGATGTTGAGAACCGCGGACAAACGCTGGATGTGCGTCTCAAATGTAGGCGAATATGTAAGGACACCATCCTGGTAGCACTGGCTTGTTGACCACTTGAACCCTTGTAATAGCATGTCCATCATACGCTCAAACGTGGCTGGGGCGTTGCATAGCCCAAACGGCATCCCCTTGAATTGGTATAGGCCATCGGGAGTTACAAACGCAGTCTTTTCTTGGTCTTTCTCGTCCACCGCAATCTGCCGATAGCCAGAACGTAGGTCAATTGAAGAAAAGTATCGCGTGCCGTGAAAACAATAGAGGGCGTCATCAATGCGGGGCAAATGATAAACGTCCTTTTTTGTGATTCGATTAAGATGGCAGTAATCAACGCAGAAGCGCCATGTGTCATCTTTCTTTTCAACGAGCACAACAGGAGATGGCCAAGGGCTTGAGGAAGGTTCAATAATTCTTTTGGCTAGCATCTTGTTGACTTCTTCTTGAATTACCTTACGCTCTGTGGCAGACACCCGGTATGGTCGGCAGTGAATGGGAGGAGAATCAGCAGTATTAATGCGGTGCTTCACGAGGGAAGTCTGACCGAGTGGACTGCTGTCGGTGTCAAATGTGTCGTGGTAGGAAGCTAGAAGGCGGAATAGAACGTCGGATTTCTTAGGGTTGAGTTTCCTGTTGATCATGGGGCGCAAGGCCACATCGATGGATATGGCATCCTGCGGGAGACATGGAAGATCGGAGCATGCGTCTGCCGCAAAAGCGGTGACGTGGGCGTTTATTAAGGGTTGAAGCGTGGTGACTGAAATTCTGCGTGTTAGTGCTGCGTGGAACCGAAATCGATAATGGGCAGACTTGGTCGGTTAGAGGCCATGGTTACTACGTAGTGTGGCACAGTGATGTCGCTCACCCGG
This sequence comes from Rhipicephalus annulatus, assembly GCA_013436015.1. Lineage (NCBI taxonomy): Eukaryota > Metazoa > Arthropoda > Arachnida > Ixodida > Ixodidae > Rhipicephalus > Rhipicephalus annulatus. The sequence goes on along the minus strand of WOVY01002285.1, from coordinate 111,734 downwards.
ACAACGTCTGGAATAGGCGTGACGACATAATCACCGTCAACAACAGGTGAACTTGTTGCCAATATAATGAATTGAGGGCTTTTGGTGCTATCCGACTGAAGTCTGTGGTACAGAGGCTATCTGGCAGCTCGGGGCGAGAATATGGAAGAAGAGGAACTTCTAAACAGAGTGCCGGCGGAACAGTCGATCAGGGCAGAATGCGTCGATAAGAAGTCCATCCCGAAGATGAGGTGATGAAGGCAATTGTCGTGCAAGGTAAATAAATCAGGAATATGGCAGCCGACAAGGCTAATACGAGCGGTACACATTCCAATGACTGCCGCAGTTCCACCATCGGCGACACAGACGGCTTGTGTTGCGGCAAGCGTGAGAGCTTTTTTGAGGCGGCGACAGAAACGAGCACTCATTATAGACACCTGAGCTCCAGTGTCAACTGAAGCCGTCAAAGAAAGACCGTCCCCATGCACTTCCAGCAAGTTCTTATTAGTAGGGAGCGTCAAAGGAGGATTTGGGTTAGACGCAATTGATGCAGCACTACCCCCAGGAGCTGCATAATCTAGTTTTCCGTCCGTGAAGATCCATAGCTGGTCGGAGTTAAGCGACGAAAAACGGCGGCGTTGCGGTAACGGTGAACGAGCGGTAGAGTGGCGGTTAGGTGCGTCAGAAGCAGGATACTCACGGCTAGGCGAATACTGACGGGGGTTCGCGTACGGCCGAGGAGAAGAAGAAAATTGGCTACAACTGGGGGGCGTCCAAGTGCTGCGGCAGTAGCAGGAGACATTGTCAACTCGGTGGTAGCGGAAGCAGATTGGCTTGTCGTCTGCTGTTCTTCATTCCGTCGGATTGCGGGATCTGGGCAGAAAGTATGGGTTATGACGTGGTGCATTCATTGGCATCTGTCTGTAGTCTGGGCGGGAGACGAAGCAGGCGACAGGAATAACCAAGGTTAGCAATTTCTTGTCGCACGACTGGCTGAATAACTGACACCGCCGGAGGTGTTTGCACGGTGCCCTTGTTGAGTGGAAGTAAATGAAACGGCACCGGATGGGCCGCCTCAAGCTCTCGCCGAACGATGCGTGTAACATTCTCGTGCAAGCGTGGTGTGGCACCAAGATCGGTACAGGTTGACGTGACAGCCGTTTTTGGGAGCCGCGAAAATTGAGGCAGAACTCGGTGATTTTTGGCCATTTCGAAGCTGTGGCATTCCTTAATTATGAGATCGACAGTCGTGACATTTTTGTACACGAGCAAGTTGAAAGCGTCGTCTGCGATGTCCTTGAGTATGTGGCCCACCTTGTCGCTCTCGGTCAACTGCTCGTCCACTTTGCGGCACAACGGGAGCACGTTCTGTATGTACGAGACGTACGACTCGGGTGATGACCGTACACGGGTGGCGAGTTCTCGTCACGCGGCAATTTGTCGACCAGACGGGTATCCAAAGATGGCGCGTAGTCGTTCCTTGAATATTTCCCAGCTGGTGAGCTCGGCCTCATGAACCATACACGCGGGGTGCCATCCAAGTAAAAGATTACGTTGGCGAGCATCATGATAGGGTCCCATCGTTGAGACAGGCTAACGCGCCCGTACATGCGAAGCCAGTAGTCGACGTCAAGGCCAGGCTGGGCGGCGAACGTACCGGGATCACGGGGTTGGGACATCGCAAGGTACTCAGTAGCTGGCGATCCAGCTGAAGGCGGTGACGGGTTGTTATCATTGGAAGCCATGGCCGGAGGTCTGACGGTGCAGCGACTGCGGAGCTTCGTGGTGAGGGCGGGGAACGTTCCACCTCCACCAAATATGTTACGGAAGAAAGGAGACACTGTATCTACGAGGCTGTGGATGAAATATATTTCAAACCAACAGCAGCGGCGTGACTGATTCACCAGGCACCAAGCTTTGCTTTGGTTGGTCGGTTGGTTCCTCAACGCAACCCACCTAGGGGGATAGGCCTTGAATGGGACGGTGCCTTGCTTTTTAAATAAATTCAATTCTTAAAAGAGAGGGTTGGAATAATTAGGTAATATAGGTATTAATATAAAGGTGGTAAATTTCTAAACAAAAAAACCTGAAAAGACAACATAATAAACACACACAAAAAGAAAAAAATTATACATAAAACAACAGAAGTTACCTATTTTTGCATTCCATTCTTTTAGATTCTCGTAAGAAATTCATTACAGTGGTAAAAACGCTCCTGTGGCTGAATCATAATGCGACTGCGCCAATTGAAAGAATCACCGGAAGTGTCGAGTTTAAGCCCAGATTTCGTAGGGGTTCTCCTAGTAGAATTTTTCTTTGTGTTTTGAATTTTCGGCATGTCAAAAAGAAGTGCTCCAGAGATCATCATCATCATCATCATCAGCCTCTCTACGTCCACTGCAGGACAAAGGCCTCTCCCATGTTCCGCCAGTTAACCCGGTCCTGTGCTTGCTGTTGCCAATTTATACCCGCAAACTTCTTAATCTCATCTGCCCACCTAACCTTCTGTCTCCCCCTACCCCGCTTCCCTTCTCTGGGAATCCAGTTGGTGACCCTTAATGACCAGCGGTTATCCTGTCTACGTGCTACATGCCCGGCCCATGTCCATTTCCTCTTCTTTATTGCAGCTATGATATCCTTAACTCCCGTTTGTCCCCTAATCCACTCTGCTCTCTTCTTGTCTCTTAAGGTTACACCTACCATTTTTCTTTCCATTGCTCGCTGCGTCGTCCTCAATTTAAGTTGAACCCTCTTTGTGAGTCTCCAGGTTTCTGCTCCGTAGCTAAGTACCGGCAAGATACAGCTGTTATATACCTTCCTCTTGAGGGACAGTGGCAATCTACTTGTCATAATTTGAGAGTGCCTGCCGAATGTGCTCCACCCCATTCTTATTCTTCTAGTTACTTCAATCTCGTGGTTAGGCTCTGCGGTTATTACCTGCCCTAAGTAGACATAGTCTTTTACAACTTAGAGTGCACTATTACCTATCGCAAAGCGCTGCTCCGTTCCGAGGTTGTTGTACATTACTTTCGTTTTCTGCAGATTAATTTTAAGACCCACCTTTCTGCTCTCCTTGTCTAACTCCGTAATCATGAGTTGCAATTCGTCCCTTGAGTTACTCAGCAATGCAATGTCATCGGCGAAGCGCAGGTTACTGAGGTACTCTCCATTAACTCTTATCCCTAACTGTTCCCATTCTAGGCTTCTGAAAACGTCCTGTAAGCACGCAGTGAATAGCATTAGGGAGATTGTGTCCCCCTGCCTTACACCCTTCTTTATTGGTATTCTGTTGCTTTTTTATGAAGCACTATGGTAGCAGTTGATCCCCTGTAGATCTCTTCCAGAATGTTTATATATATTTCATCTACGCCCTGATTCCGCAGTGTCTGCATGACGGCTGATATTTCTACTGAATCAAACGCCTTCTCGTAATCTATGAAGGCTATGTATAGTGGTTGGTTATACTCTGAGCATTTCTCTATTACCTGATTGATAGTATGAATGTGGTCAATTGTTGAGTAGCCTGTTCTAAATCCTGCTTGTTCCTTTGGTTGATTGAATTCTAATGTTTTCTTTACTCTGCTAGCAATTACCTTTGTAAATAGCTTGTATACTACAGAGAGCAAGCTGATCGGCCTGTAATTCTTCAAGTCCTTGTCATCTCCTTTCTTATGTATTAAGATGATGTTAGCGTTCTTCCAAGACTTTGGTACTTTTCCCGTCAGGAGACACCTCGTAAATAGAGTGGCTAGTTTTTCTAACACAATCTGTCCTCCATCTTTCAGCAGATCTGATGTTACTTGATCCTCACCAGCAGCTTTGCCTCTGTGCATGCTCTCCAAAGCTTTTCTGACTTCTTCTATCATTACCGGTGGGGTGTCATCTGGGTTACTGCTAGTTCTTATAGTATTAAGGTCGTGGTTGTCTCGGCTACTGTACAGATCTCTGTAAATCTCCTCCGCTATTTTAACTATCCTATCCATATTGGTAGTTAATTTGCCTTCTTTGTCCCTTAGTGCATACATCCGCCTTTTGCCTATCCCAAGTTTCCTCTTCACTGCTTTGACGCTTCCTCCGTTTTTCAGAGCGTGCTCAATTCTCTCCATGTTATGCCTTCTTACATCGCATACTTTACGTCTATTAATCAGCTTCGAAAGCTCTGCCAGTTCTATTTTGTCTGTTGTACTTGACACTTTCATGATTTGACGCTTCTTAATTAGGTTCTTCGTTTCCTCGGAAAGCTTGCCGGTGTCCTGTCTAGCTACCCTGCCTCCAACTTCCACTGCACACTCCGTGATGATACTCGTCAGATTATCATTCATTGTATCTACGCTAAGGTTGGTTTCCTCGCTAAGAGCAGAGTACCTGTTCTGCAGTGACACTCTGAATTCCTGTACTTTCCCTCTCAGTGCTAGCTCATTGATTTGCTTCTTGCGTATCAGTTTCTGTCATTCCTTCTTCAAGTCTTGGCGGATTCGAGCCCGTACCATTCTATGGTCACTGCATCTTACGTTGCCAACCACTTCCACATCCTGCACGACTCCTGGGTGTGCAGTCATTATAAAGTCTATTTCGTTCTTATTTACGGCATTAGGGCTCCTCCATGTCCACTTGCGGTTTTCTCGTTTTCGGTAGAAGGTATTCAAAATACGCAGATTATTGCGTTTTGCGAATTCTACTAGTAGCTCTCCTCTGGCGTTTCTAGTGCCGATGCCATAATCTCCTACTGCCTGGTCTCCAGCCTGCTTCTTCCCTACCTTTGCATTAAAGTCGCCCATTACTATAGTATACTGTGTTTTCACCTTACTCATTGCCGATTCTACGTCTTCATAGAAGCTTTCAACTGAAGCGTCATCGTGGCTGGATGTAGGCGCGTAAGCCTGTACTACCTTCATTTTGTATCTTTTATTCAGTTTAATTACAATGCCTACCACCCTTTCATTAATGCTATAGTAATCCTCTATGTTGCCAGCTATGTTTCTGTGAATTAGGAACCCTACTCCCAGTTCTTTTCTGTCTGCCAAGCCCCAATAGCAAATGACGTGCACATTCTGTAGCATAGTATAGGCCTCATCTGTCCTCCTAACCTCACTCAGCCCTATTATATCCAATTTAATGCCTTCTAGCTCCTCGAATAATACAGCTAGACTTCCCTCACTAGATAACGTTCTAACGTTAAACGTTGCTAAGTTCAAGTTCCAATGGTGGCCTGTCCGTATCCAGAGATTCCTAGCACCCTCTGCTGCTTTGCAGATCTGATCGCCGCCGTGGTCAGTTGCTCCGCAGCTGGTGGGGACTGAGGGCCGTGAGTTAATTGACAAATGCCTACGGGAGGGGGTGGCCAGATACTGCACCAGGGTGGCCAATCCTTCTCTGGTGAGATCATCGGTGCGTACCGGCTTTAAGCCGGTACGCACCGATGATACTGTCTGATCGTAACGGCTTAAAGCTCCAGAGATTCCCTCTCATTAATATGAAGGCACAAAGGCGACTGTGCCAGACTCGACCTGTGAAGGTAAAAGTTCAATGAAGGGACTCGACAACGCAGCCTGGTAATCACTATTTCTTCCTTTCTTGATGAACACCACTTGTTCTTCCAAGGAAACTTTATCTGTGGGTAGTCTGATACAAACAAAGGAGCTTTGCTTTGATTTGCTATTCTAGATCGGAGACCATTCTTTGTCCTCTTCGTCAGACACACACGCGCATTGTCCCACAAAATGTTAACGTGCATGTAGCAATATTGACGCCTTAAGCAACACGCCTCGAACGAATCCCAAGCGCATGAGACTATCCCTGGTGTCCTCGAAGACTCTTCGCCGTTTTTGAACATTATTAGCAAAGCACTACCCTCTGAGAAGCGTCAAGGCCTGGACAGCGTCCTTAGCAGGCATGCTTAATTGTTTGATTTCACTCAGGACGCTACCAAAGTTTGTGTTCCCAATACACCGGCTCGCCACCGGATTGACACGGGGTCCGCGCATCCCACAAGGCAGAAACCATTCCGTGTGTCTGAATCGGAGCGCAAGGTGATCGCCGAACAGGTGAAATACATGTTGGCTAAATGCGGCATCCAAGACTTTTCTAGTCCCTGGGCTGCACCGGTCACCCCAATAACCATAAAGAAAAAAAACAGGTCCTGGAGGTTTTGCGTCGACTACCGGAGTCTAAATTCGGTGAAAAAAAAAGGATGTGCATCCGCTTCCCCGAATAGACGACGTTATCGACTCTCTTCATTCGGCGTCTTACTTCTCATCTGTGGACCTCCGATCGGGCTTTTGGCAGGTACCTATGCATTCCGCCGACGAAGAGAAAACCACTTTTGTCACTCTAGATGGCTTGTTTGAATTCAATGTCATGCCGTTTGGTTTGTGCAACGCCCGTGTGACATTTGAAAGGTTTATGGACACGGTACGACGTGGTCTCAAATGGGAGATTTGTATATGTTACATAGACGACATCGTCATTTTTTGACGCACTTTTGCTGAGCACAACCAATGAGTTGACGTTGTTTTAACATGCCTTGAACTAGCTCCCCTACCCTGAACTCCAAAAAATGTCACTTCGGTCAGCGAGAAGCACTTGTACTTGGTCATCTTGTAGACAAACATGGTGTGCACCCAGACCCTCAGAAGGCTGCTGCCGTTACTTGTTTCAAACAACCGCAGTCACAACGTGAACTAAGGAGTTCTCTGGGTCTGTGTTCATACTTCCGTCGATTTTCGCCCAAGTTTGCTGACACTCCCTACCCCTTGACTTCACTGCTTCGCAAAGATAAGGATTTCATCTTGACAGTGGAGTGTGACGCCTCGTGTCGTGAACTTAATTCCTTTTCACGTCTGGACCCATACTGCATCATTTCGACGCGTCTGCCACGACAGAAGTGTGCACCTACGTGAGTGGCATCGGTCTCAGTGCCGTGCTCATCCAGCGCTTCGAAGACGCCGAGCAAGTCATCGCCTACGGCTGTCATTCGTTGAGCAAGACCGAGAAGAATTACACCGTTACTGAACAAGAGTGCCTTGCTGTGGTTTTTGCTGTGCATAGGTTCCGCCCATATCTCTAAGGGCGGCACTTCACGATCGTGACTGACCACCATTCACTATGTTGGTTGGTTGGTCTCCATGACCCTTCTGCAGTCGCCTCGCGCGATGTGTGCTACGCTTGCAGGAACTTAAAGTTACAATATGCTACGAGAGTGGCCGCCATCATGCAGACGCCGATTGTTTCTCGAGGTTTCCCCTACCAACCACTCTATTTGATGTCGTCAATTTTGACGATTTTATAGCTGCCATCGACGATACTGCTTTTCCTGACCTCGCTACCTTCCGGGAAGAACAGCGCAACGACCGCAGCTTGGATGATCTCTTTGCATCCACAGCTCAATCGATAGGTAGTCATGGCTTTATCGTCCGAGATGGCTTGCTTTACAAAAAAAAAACGTGGCTGATGATTCTCGCCGTCTTTTAGTGGTCCCCAAGAATTCGAGAACGCACGTACTATGTGCTACGCACGATGACGCATCAGCGGGGCACCTGGGTTTCGCCAAAACGTTCCACCGCGTGCTGGCTCAATTCTACTGACCTACCATGTGACGCAATACAGAAAAGTATGCGGCCAGTTGTGATAAATGCCAGCAATTCAAGCGACCAAATACTACCCCGGTTGGTCTCCTCCGCCCCTTGATGTCACCCTCGTCTCCTTTCAAAATGGCTGGAGTTGATCTTCTCCGTCCATTTTTGTGCTCATTGAACAAAAATCGTTAGATTATAGTATGCGTTGACCACATTACACGTCATGAGGAAACCAAAGCGCTACCAACAGCCACAGCCATCGATGTATCGAGGTTCCTTCTCTCTTCTGTGATAATACGCCATGGACCGCCTCGTATTACTCTGAGTGATCGTGGTCGACAATTCGTAGCCGATGTTGTAGAAGAACCCTTGCCTCTTTGTGCTTGCCAGTTCCGCCACTCGACCCCATATCACCCGCAGACAAATGGTCTCGTCGAGCGCTTCAACAGAACGTTTAACAACATGCTTTTGATGTACGTTGACTCCAGGCACAAGAACTGAGATGACATCTTGCCATTTATCATCTACGCCTATAACACGGCAAAGCATGAAACCTCTGGCTACAGCCCATTCTATCTTCCTTATGTCAGAACAACCTGCCACTTTCTTGACACTATTCTGCCTTTTCATGCGCATGAGAACTCTTCCATTGTCCAGACTCTCTGCCGCGCGGAGGAAGCACGTCGCCTAGCTCAGCTCTGTAATTGGGCAACCCTACACCGCTCCAAGTTCGCCTATGATTCACGGCACAAGAACGTGTCGTACGAAAAAGGAGAAAAAGTATGGCTATGGACACCCTTTCGCAAGCGTGGTCTGTACCAGAGAAGTTCATGGTTCGTTAAACCAGTCCTTTTGCCATCGTCGATCGCCTAAGTGATGTGGCATATTCAATCGCTCGTCTCGTATCTCGCGGCTACCGTTCTAGGCAGACGCAGCTTGTTCACGTCGCCCGCCTAAAGTCTTTCATACTCGTGACTGATGCTCGCCCAGGGGGCTTCGTCTGGGGAATGTGGAGTGTTACGCTGAAGCGGCAACGTGTGAAGGGAGGAAGAGGAGAACGAAGTGGTCTGTTTGGAAGCAGCTTGGTGTCGGCGCGGCATCCCTTCGCCATTCGTTCTTCAATAAAACATCGTAACAATATTACAAAGACACCATATTCTAAAATATATAATTGCGTGGGTGAGGTAATTTATGAGGGCAAGAGAATTTTATAGCTTTAAGGACGGTCGCGCATCGTCAAAGTTCAAACAAACTCGCAGTGTTCGCCAGGGTGCTGTCTTGTTGCCAATGCTATTTAACATACTTATGAGCTCAATCCTGAATTTTCAGGACGTGAAGGTGTTTGCATATGCAGATGGTGTTGCATTATTTTGTGGCAGATAGTTACATATACTCTTTACATAAAAAACTGCCGACATATATCGATATGCTGGAGATATCACTAGAGACAATCTGCATGATCTTAAATGTAAATAAAAGTACATTGTTGATATTCCTATTAGCAGATCTCATCTCATTTTCGCTGTACTATACACAAGAAACCATTCCGCAGGTTGAGTCGCCTAAATATTTGGGAGTAATCTATAATGATAAACTGGGCTTCCCAAATAAAGAGCATCGCACCTAAAGCACAACGTGCCTTAGGTATTTTTCGCAGACTGAGCAGCCGTCGATATGGACTACGCAGGACCACACTGATGATAATATGGAAAATGTATATGCGAGCAATATTAGACTTTGGGTGCGTAATGCTCTTGGGTGACAAGCTCAAGGCTCTGGTTATGTTGGAACGAGAAGCCTTGCGGCTGTGTTTTGAGCTCCCTAGGTTTGTAAGTGGGTACGGTAGGTATCTGGAAGTGTGACTGCCTACATTGCCTCAGTCGTTTGCGTATCCTGACGGCTCAGACATTTCTGAAGTTTCATAGCTATCTGCATAGACAATCTAAATAGTATTTTATAAATGATTCAGAATCTTTTTCCTTGCTCGTTGGCCATGGTTTCGAACAGCTCAGGATATTTTCGTTCAGAAACATCTGGACAGAATAAATGGGAAAATTCGAGGTGTGCCTGCACCAAATATTTTAAATCAGAATCTTAAATGAGAATATGAAGATTTCCCTCTCCGAATTTGAAAATTTTGTTGAAGCGAACTAAAAAAAACAGACGGACAGAAGAGGCCGACAAGGACAGCGCTTGCGCCATGCTTTCAAATATGAATGTAATCCAACTGGCCCAACTTACCATGTGCTGCAATATGTTTCTCCTCTTCAAGCCCAAATTACAATCTTTTCTTGGCCGATTTTCCATAGTGGGTATGAACCATATTTGAGACATCATCATCATCATATCATCATCATCATCATCACCACCACCATCACCACCACCATCATCACCACCACCAACTAGTGCTTTCTTCGTCGTTGTCTTAAGAAGAAAGCCATTGTTTCAGTTTTTTGTATATTTCTTTAGCGCCACTGTATGTTACATCGTTACCTTGGCACGCAGCTTGCTTAGCAGGAACTGTAATGTCTGTCAGCACCGCGCTCACGCACTCGTGGAAGCCGTAATGGTGCTCCGACTTCAGCAAAGCTGAACGAGCGTAGCTTAACGGTACGCCCTTGCACGTGACTCCACCGCTTCTTTTACTGAACCCGCTGCGGATCTCCGCAGGCCTCACCGTGGTCGTACGGTCAACGTACGCACACTGTTATTGTGACAGCAAAACATCAGCGACATTGTTAACGGCAGCAACATTGTAGTAAGCTTGGTAATTCACATCATTGTTACAAAAAAAATATTGGTCCCGTATCTTCATGTCACACCGCAAACTGTCATCGAAAAACGATAGTATCGCGTCTGGAGAGACTGAACAAAACGTTTATTTGATGTTCTGCGCAAGAACATTGATGAATTGTATTCTGGAGGCGCTGCGTTAGAGTGCCTCAAGCGTGTAGCGGAGGCGAACGAGCTCATCAAGTCACGTCACACGTGAGACATGAGCGCTACCTGGCAGCTTTCCTGGAAAACGGGGCACGTGCCATGCGCGCCCGTCTCTGAGGTGATAAGGGGTAGAACGCAAGGCGACGGGTAGGTGACACCACCGTGTCGTCTTAGCAAAGCGTTGGAAACACTTGCCGTTTCGTGCAAGCGTTGCATGGTCAGCGCAGCGTTATAAAGGCTACGATCCTTAAAAACACTTATGTATGCCTTTTCCAGTAAAAGACACATACAAAATATTTACGTGTTGTTATGGTGCCTCGGATATGCGTAATAATTGCTTTTTAATTGACAATCGCACACATACAAAATATTTACGTGTTGTTATGGTGCCTCGGATATGCGTAATAATTGCTTTTTAATTGACAATCGCAAAAATATGAACGCTGAACCTCTGGTGGGTGGTGGTGGGTGCTGGTTAACCGCTGGTGGGTGCTCCGGATGGGGTCGGCCGTTTAGAGTATTGTTTAATCTCTTTGGTGCCGTTTAAGGTACCGTTAAGGGTGGACAAACAGACAAATGTACAGACACAGATAGAGACCAAAATTTTTGCGTCGAAGGTCCCCAAGAAAGACTATCGTCTTTAAAAAATAAAAAAAACGAGAGCTTTAGCAGAAGTTTGTTTTCTCTCAATAAACATATCCATGTGAAAAAGCTTGAATTAAAGGCAGCGATTGGCGTGTTGACTGCCCCGGCACACGACGCTGCTCATGGCGCAGGTCATTCGGCATTGTAGCAACAGTCACAGGACTTAACCACCGCAGAACTATTGTGCAAAGGGCGCACTCCTAATGTTCTGATGCTGCATGATTGTAGGATTTTATGTATCATCAGAAGAGCATATGAGAAGACAATTTCCGGTGGTGCAACAGCACTGGTGCTCGCGTAAGAATAACAGTGAGCATTGAATGCCTCCGGCATACAAAGGCGACCGTGCTGTTAAGAAAATTAAGGCGTATGGAGCCGTTAGTTTACGTACTTAAGTAGTCCTCCTACATTATACAACTGTTCGAATCAGCATACTGTTGCGGCATTTCCGGAAAATAGCCAGCCTCATACTTGCCCGTCACATTTTAGACCAACGTATTTGACAATCTGTTATGAGATCAGAACTCGGGTCACGTGCAGCACCATGATTGTCCGCCACCACCTGCCGCAGCCGGGGTTCATAACCAATATTGCGAAATGAAAAACAAAAAAAAAATTGGCAGATCCCACTTGCAGTGGGAATCGATGATAAACGAAGCACGAGTGAGGAACGTTGCTATGTCACTCTAACATCAGCACAATGTTACGAGGTGGAGGTAAATGATGCCGTTCATGCATGATTTACGTGTCATGATTATCATGTTTGGATGTGGCGTTTACCTTCGTCATCTATATGTGTCACGTGATACCAAATTTAGTATATGTGGAACTACGAAACAGCCCCGAGCACGCTATGAGCGTGGTATGTTGTCATTTTCTTAAGACATGGTTGTCAGCATTATCACGTTTGCAGCAGTAATATATTTTCGTCATCGATTGACGTCACGTAACACCAAATTTGGTATATTTGGAGTTAGCAGAACAGGCGCGAACGCATCTTGAAGGGCCCATTATACTCCAATGTAGCGTTGACGCGCGCCCACGTTGGGCACAGCGATGCTACGTTAGCAAAATGGGAGCACTCTATCCACTTTTTCACAGGAAGGAAAAAAAAAACACCGCCATGATGGACTGTGCGCGGGAGTACAAAGACCAAGGGCGCAGCGTTTGCCAGTGCATTTTAGAGGGGACGCGCCAATTCGCACAGCCCAAGGAGGGCTACGGCGGCGCCCAGGGAGGCGTTTATGAAAAGGTGAATAGTCTGACGCCAGGCACGACCGGCGCGACCAGCGTCCGTCAGGCGCGGCCCGACGGCGACCGGCGCAAAATGCGACATGCTGCATTTTGTGCTGATGCGTTACCCAGACAACGCTGCGTCTCCCTCTTTTCGTGACGGAGGGACGCCGGACGTCCTGGAACGCGCATGCGTCAAAGCAGCGCAGTGCGGTGCACGCCTGCGAGCATATGGCAGGACCGGCGCCTGGCGTGCCTACGCCAAAGTGGCGCGACGAAATGAACGCCGGCGAGCACGCGCACCCCGTCACGTCGAAATGTATTGGCTCCTTGACTGTGGTATGTAGCCATGTTTTCACATGACACGCATCTCATGATTACCATGTTTGCACCAGTCACATACCTTCACCATCCATTCACGTGACGTAATACCAAATTTGGCATATGTGAAGCTAGCGAAACGGCCGCGAGCGCATCATGAATGTGGCATATAGTCATGTTGTTACATGACACACTTGTCATGATTGTCATGTTTGGATGTGTCATTTACCTATGTCATCCGTTCGCGTCGCGTAATACCGAATTCGGTACATGTGAAGCTAGCGAAACGACCGCGAGCACATCATGACTGTGGCACTTAGTCATGCTGTTACATGACACGCGTTTCATAATTATCATGTTTGCTCCAGTCACAAACATTCATTATCCATTCAGGTCCCGTAACACCAAATTTGGTATATGTGAAGCTAGCGAAACGACTGCGAGCTTATTATGAGTGTGGCGCGAAGTCATGAATCATGACTTACATGTCATGCAGGTCATGATTTCTAAGTTAGGGTTTGTTAGTTGTGTTCGCCATGCAGTCATGCCATACCATGCCATTTTTGCAACATTTCATGCGAACGAAACCACAGCAAGAGCAGCAAGAGCTTGAAATTTAAATCATGACACTAATGACACACATGTCATGATAGTCATGCTATGACAAATCAATTATGCTCGTCATACAGTCATGTTCTGCCATACCAAATTTGGTATTGATACCACTAACGAAACGGCCAGGAGAGCTAAAAGTCGTAGGTGGCTAGATGGATAGCTACGCTCAAAGTCGTTGAAGTTCGCTAAGAAATGCTTCGAATTTAAAAACACTAAGGACCCCATGGTATTAAGGACACCATGGGAACCAAGTGCTGTGTTGCTCCAAAACTCCTAGAAGATGAAGCAGACCCATGCTTTTTTGTGCTAATGGTGTCTTTAGTTGAACGCTTGCACTTCAATAGATTATTCAATGATTGGAGGCTAGATATGTTCTGACATATCTTCTTCACCCCTTTCAGGGCCGAAGCTCGTTTTAACGTGGGTCTGTCGCTCCTCCTCCTCCTCCTCCATATGTATGTATGTATGTATGTATGTATGTATGTATGTATGTATGTATGTATGTATGTATGTATGTATGTATGTATGTATGTATGTATGTATGTATCCACCGGTGGCAAATACCCGCTCTAGAGCGGGTATGTGCCACAGGGGTTGCAAGTTGGGAGGTGGCGGTACTCGGAGTGTTCATTAGATGGACGCATGGGCGGACACACGGACGGACAGATGGATGGACGCCCGGATGTACGGACGGATGAACGCACGAACGGACGGACAGACGGATGGACGGACTCATGAACAGACGCATGGATTGACGCACGGATGGTCGCGCGGATGGACGGAAGCAGGAACGCACGAACGGACGGAAGCACGGAACATATGGCTCCTAGATATGTACTTAGGTGTATATCGTATGACTATATGAAACCAACCACAATCCGAGGAACACGCATTGGCCTAATATTTGAAAAACTTCTACTGCAACCTATACAGCAACCACTCACCCTTCACTTCACGGACCATAAGGCCATCGTAATGAAGGGACATTGCGAGTCGTCCATCGTCTCGAAGAACAAATAAAAGTTGCTTACTATATATACACAAACAGTGTTTCTTATGATGTCTCACACGATGATCGACTGGGCGAATTACACATTGAAGATTCATGGTTTTACCGATGATTCTCTACGGAGCTTTGCCCACTCGTGATCATTCACCCAGTGGATATGCTGTGATTTTTTTGTTTTGCCGTTTTGATGCAGAACTGCACAGACATTTTGTGGCTTTCAACTCCGTCAGCCAGGCTTTGTGAGGCGATGACTTTCGAATTTTCTATCGTTTGTTATTTAAAAAAAATTTCGAATGATATTGTTCTCATTAAAGCTCGATTTCACGACGAGTCGCGTTTCGTCTCTCAAACATGCGCGAAAAATTATTCTGCTTTGACACCGAACACCAAATGAACCAAACTTTTGGTGGTATTAAATGCGAAGTATTTCTTAGCGAACTTCGGCGACTTTGAGCGTATCTATCTATCTATCTATCTATCTATCTATCTATCTATCTATCTATCTATCTATCTATCTATCTATCTATCTATCTATCTATCTATCTATCTATCTATCTATTTATCTATCTATCTATCTATCTATCTATCTAGTCACCTACGAGTTTTAGGTCTCCTGGCCGTTTGGATAATGGTATGGATACCAAACTTGGTAATGCATAACATGACTGTATGATGAACACATTTGACTAGTCATAACTTGAAAATCATGACTTGTATGTCATGACTGTAATGCTTTACATTTCATGGTCCTGCAGCTCTTGCGGTGGTTTCGTTCACATGGCGTGTTGCTAAACTAGTATGATATGGCATGATGGCATGGCGAACACAAGCGACCGACCGTAACATGAAAATCATGACATGCGAGTCATGTAACAACATGACTACGTTCCACGCTCATGATGCGCTCGCGGCAGTTTCGCTAGCGTCACATATACCAAATTTAGTATTACGGTACGTGAATGGATGAAGAAGGTATGTGACTGGTGCAAACATGGTAATCATGCGATGCGTGTCATGTAGCAACATGACTACATGCCACGCTCATGATGCGCTGAACCTGAACCTACTAGAATCTTCCGTAACGAGAAATTTTAGCATAAGAACTTTGTTGAATAGTGTACGCTGATTCAAATGGTTTCGTTTATGTTTTCCAAGTCTGATTAGTTATCGCGCCCACATTTAGTTCAGTTTAAATTTCATATGCGATCACCCCAGAAAAATATAAAGCACAAGAACTGCTTGGTATATTGAACCCACGCGCAGTGCTGAATTCCTCTTCGCACGGGTGGCGTGCGAGGCGTACTGCACCATTAACGTGTCACCGAAGCAAAACCAATGCGTGCTGACGAAACGTTAAAACAAAGCTTCGGGGGCGTGAATAGTTGAAAGCTCGACAGGTCAAATTGTATCAACATAGTTGTTCCGTGTAGAAGCTTAGCCTTGTGGTGTAGCTGGTGAATTCGCAACTTTCACCGCCTAGAGAGGGCGTTTGTGCAAGCCCAACATGGCTGTCGTTTGGGGGATCATGTAGCCGGCGCACCGGCAGCCGCCGCCAGTTTGTCCGTCACTTCGAACTACGTAGTATTTTCGGTTTCAGCCACCGTGTTGCCAAGGCTTTGCTGAGAAGGTCATTGACTGACTCTAGCGTGTATTATATCTCACACTGCGTGTTGAGAAACTCGTGTGCGGCGTATAATGAAGGAAAAGAAGTTTTGAACGCCGGACACATCGCCTGCTGCAGTCTGAATGAATACACGTACAGCTTTGTGAACGCTGCTCGTGCCATGGCCGGGGAAGATCGAGTGGCTGTGCTCGAGCAAAACAGGAAGCCTCGCCTTTGACTGCATGGCGGCTGCACAGCGGCAACTAACAAATTTTGTGATTCTTCTAGCTCAGCAAGCAAACAATTTTAAAGAGTGAATCATTGCTACTACGACTCGTAGTACCTGTTCGACTTCGGTAGTTCACTACCCAATTCATAATAAGCGTATTAGAAATCACCAGCGACAAAATATAAAGCACCAGTGCATTATGACATAGGCTGGCGGCGTGGGCATCCCCCAAACGACAGTTACGACGGATGCCACTTGACGATGCTACCATTTGTGAAAGTTTCGAATAGAGAACGAACAAGGCGAACATCGGTGACACATACTAGACATATTGAGTCAATTTATCGTATTGTGCCCCTGTATTGTGCCTGTACAGGTACAAGCGCCATCAGCCGGCACTCATGTGCATTTCAGCGTATCATCTTCCTGAGTCGTAGCGTCCCAACCACCAGGATGTCGAGGACTTGAAAGAGAACAAAGAAGGACAGGCCCAGGTACATGCCAATGATGCCACCAAGGTTTCCCAGCACGTGGGTTTCCTGCATGCGTACGCAATTTTCACCAGAAGCTTGAGGGAAATCGTCAGTATGGACACAAAGTTTGAGGCCATCGACACAATCACAACAAGTACACATGGAAATAACGGGCGGAGCTAGAGAAAATTAAAGAACATGCGTACCGTAGGACAAAACACGGTGTCTCATCCAATACTTGGTTATCATTATTTGCTATTCAGTTTGCCCTAGGCGACACACACACACACACACACACACACACACACATACACACACACACACACACACACACACACACACACACACACACACACACACACACACAAACAAACACGCACTTACGCGCGCGCGCGCGCGCACACGCACACAGATAGAGAGAGAGATAGAGAGAGAGAATCGCTTTAATGAGATGCTGGAGATGTTAGCCTGGCTATTCGTCGGACATGCTACTGCGGGTTCTGGGGACCCAGAAGACCAGCGAAGGGCCGTCCGGCAGCTCGAGGTCGCACTGGCGCTGCAAAGGCGAAAGGGGGACACCCTCAGTAACCCGAGCGGCGCCGGGGCACGAAGGCCTTGAGGTCTAGGCCCGCGTGACATTAGGACTTCTAGTGTAACGTGAGATAGGGTGAACCCCACGCCCTGCGCGGCCGGAGGGAATCCCGCATGCTGGAACCCAATAAAGTTTATTCTCTCTCTCTCTGGGTGATGATTGTGGTAGATACCAGCGGTTCTCAGTCATGGATGTTTCGTGGACTCTGTACTGATCCTGACTTTTCGCAATACTGCTCTAAATGCGGGCACGGGTCCTGCTCTCTTGATCCTGTACTCTGGCTGTGCACATTCAATGTGGTCTCTGGTCGGCACAATCAGCTGAAGTGGGATGAAACTCGTCGCAGTTCGGACACCTCTCTTCAACTATACAGGTGGTTCAGAGGGCCCGGGCCGTCGCCGAGAGTTGCCGCTTGTAGGTTTGACCTGGGTAGAGCCATTGACTCAATGGGAAGCCCTAGGTCTCCATTCATCATTTTCCTCAGGTTTATTAAATAAAGTTCTTGCAACGTAACGTCATATTGGAGTGGTGGAAGTGGTGGGGGCCCCTTGTGGAGAAAAACAAAGGAGGTGGGTTCATAAATAATTCAAAATGCAGAGTGAAATGGGTGCCTTTCATCTCCCCCTGGCACAGAAGAGCCAAAGCACCACGCCAATTCGACTTCGACAGCTTGTCAGTACGCTGTGCGGTCGGTAGCCGCATTCCAACAAATTTTTAGGTACGTTTGCTCTGAAAATATGCAAGCCTAGGGTGAGTATGCTTGCGTGAATATGTCATAAAAACCTGCGGCAAATGGTTTTCATCCATCTCGAGGAGAGGTGCAAACATAAATTAGCTCCATCGCAATGAAGAAGTGTTATGAAGTTAAGCATAAAAAATTCGGAAGGGTTCGTACTTACGGGAAACATGACTCCAAAAATTTTTTTCCAGGATGGGTTTCGTCGACCCCCATTCAAGAACCAATAGATAAACGCCTTATCAGCACATACAACGCCATGGTATTGATGAGAAAGCGCCACATGTGAGTTACACACTACGAAAGCACTGTTGACGTTCTTGCGGGCCTAAATGTCACTACGTATGGCAGACCAGCTTAACAAACTCAATTAACATTCTCATTTTACTAGTTCTCAGCATTATATGCAACTCACCAGTGTGCGGTTTGTGCCAGTATGTTTTTTACACTCGTGAAAACACTGTGTATAACATTGCAGTGTGGTACTCACGTCGTACTTCGGCATCGAACGTACATGCTCGTAGGTGAGTGAGTTGAAGTACAGGACCAAGCGAGCCGGTGGCCTACGACAGTGAGCAAAAAGGAAGTATTGTATGAATTTTGTCCTATTGTTTATATACTGCTCTTTCCCTTCCACAAAAGCACTGGCGCTTAGCCCCAGCCGGATAGCATTGTATCACTGCTGTTGCTGGTCATACTGGTTCTGGGAACCGAAGTGGAAGATGAGTGAGCGGAGAGACGCGGGCGATGGCTGCAGTGTTGGCTTGACAGTTTCCGGTGACTTTGACGTCACACAACGTCACATTGTCCTAGTTCACGGTGCTGCCGCTAGACGCGACAGTTTGTGAAAAACGCATTAAATTCAATATTTTTCCGCAATTTCTGCTTTGAATGAAGGTTGTCGTTATCGATTTCATGATCCGATCTATTCAATGATCCGAGCAAAAATTTTGTTCAGTACTCCTTTAAACACTTGAAAAATGAACTCTTTATCAATTCCGTACAAAAGCATAGAGAATTAGCGGAATAGCAGTAGTGAACATTTAGGTAGCATAACATGGAATGTGTACATTGCTTACATTATCCGTTGTTCTGATATCCCGAGCACTTCCAATTAGGCCTACTCGGGCATTATATACAGCATCTGACGAGTGGTCACCCAGAGATTATTGCTATCGAAGTAATTTTTATGATCGTACAAATAAATTTCAGTTGTTGGAAATGGTAAAAAAAATTGATAGCACGGGCTAACAATTTTAAAACACAATGTCCAACTCTTGCTTTTAATATTACAAAGAAAGGTATCAATAACTGCTTTCCCTGGTTGCGCCGCAATGCGAACATCGTTGACGGACGGCAAACGAAATGTAAGTTTTCGCTACTCCAATTCTTAATCACGCGCAAGAAACCATATGTTGCCTCATATGTCACAATATTGAAGTAACGTGCAGAAGTGTAGCGGAGAAAGACCCCGACTGTACGCAGCACAGGATCATCAAAAATATTGTAGCTGTTACAGAAGCAAATCCCAGGGTTCAGCGAACGTGATTGAACTGTGTTATGAAGGAAGTGATCGCGCTGATCATGCTACATACCCATTTTCGTTGATCGGCCCCGCGACACCCTGCAGCAAGAGTAAAAGATAGGTGAGCGGCAACATGCACAGCTGACGCATGAAAAAGTTCCATGTAATACATAAGACATGTGGCATGCGCAGTGCACAAGTGTTTAATGAAGCAACTTCCTCGGTACTTTTATGTAATCTAAGAATTGGAGGGAGCAAATTCAGGGTAAAGATAATGCTGCCCGTTCTTTCTGGTTGTGAGGAGAGCAGGAGAGCTAGCAAGGTCCCTGCTCTACTCTCCCCGGCAGTGAATACCTTGTCGCCCGGTCGTTTGTTTTCGGCGCCGACAAAACGCTGCAATTGCATAGTTTACTAATGGCGGTGTAAATGTTACTTCGTATGCGATACAGCAGCAGGAGGTCAATGTAAGTAAGCAAAGCTTTCTCAAAGAGCACTCAACCGGGCTGCCACATATCATCAGACGCCCAACGTGACGTGCTGTAGATCATTAAAATGCTTGGCATAGGCCATTACTTCCTGCCTTTTATGTGACTTAGTACTTTGTATCCTGGTACTGCACAAAGGTCTTGAAACTAACCGAACTGTTTGCTCTCTCTCTTTTGCTCACTGCAAAAGTCCACCCCGACAGTTCCCGCAGACTTTTACAAGACCCAGCGTCTCGTTCACACACGTCTCATCGAACTGCCAACCACTTTTCCGCTTAAATAACTTCCTAATGCTAAGTGTGAAATATTGTCACAGGGACGCAGGCACAAAACAGGGCGTTCACTTTCGTAACCAATGGCCAAAAGCACGAACGCCAGAGCACGCGCCCACAGAACTACTTCGTCATCCTCCTCAGAGGCTGGTCACTGTAGTTGCCAGCCTACATTGCGTAAATATGAAGTGCTTTATTTGAACGTGCGCTTACCTCTCTCAGCTCCGTCATGGTCACGTCACGGTTGTAGCTTATATCCCTGAAAAGAATTACAACAGCTTGAACATGAATTACGTCTTTCCATGTATCTGTAATCAGTATGTCATCTCTATGCCCCGTGATATGGTTACAGACGAATCAGCGAGAGAAAAAAGAATGGCTATGAAACACTGGGTACATATCCTCATTCAGCTGACGGTATTTGAGATCCTCTCTCAGGAACATCTAAATCCCGTCGGTCTTCCTCTGAAGTGAATGCCTCGTCACCGTAAGCACAAATAATTCTGGAGACATCGTTCACTGGCCTTGTGGAGGCATTCATAAGGATCAAATATTTGGCTTCAGTTTGCTTATGATCTTCGGTATGGAGAAGTTCGATGCAATAACGCAATTAAAGAGTGCATATGTTATATGCGAGAGAAATATATTAACTTATGGGCTCTGCGGAATCACGCTACCTGACTTTTCATATTGAATAAATTTTTATGACCGAGTCCAGCTTTTTTAGAAGGACCATTTACTGTTTCTTTCCTATTCAAATACACCTGTCGCAGCAGTGATCTAACCCGCATGCTGTGGCTCAGCATCTCGACGCCGCGAGCATTAATTTATTGCGGAAAAGTTTCAACTGCTATAAATTTAGTGATTCAGGAACACAAAACACAAAAGAAGTGGGCGTAATGGTTGTCAAAATAAATGGAACAGTTAGCGAAGAGAATGAATAGGAAATGCCTGGTAGAGATGTTCAAGAGAGAATAGGATGACCTAAAGACGAGCAGGGAGGTTTGTGTTCAGTTATCCGTAACCGAAACACTGATCATTTTAGTTGTCACCTTGACAGCAGACCACTTGTTACCATAAAACCCTGTCAATAAAATACAGGTTCGTTTTCATTAGAGCAGTGGCAATCGTCGTGATACCAACTAGTTCTTATTTAGGCAAAAAGCCCTTTCAGAAATAAACCATTGACTGCTCGTTGGTATCGTTGACTAAGCTCGATACAAAATGTAAGTATACATCATTCCAACTACTATGAAGCCTCAAAGTGTCCGATAATCTACACGTTTCTTTTTTTTTCAATAGAATGCGACGTTTACATATAGGCGTCAGAAATTTCATAAGTCCTTAGGACTGAGAACCACTTACGTGCAGGCGTGGAAGCAACTGCACTCCAGCTCGAGCGTAATGCTGGTCTGGATTGCAGCGACATGTTCCGCACACTCCAGCACTGTAACAAGAGTCGCATGAACAACAGTCAAATGACGCAGCGACAGCGGTGACTACGTTGCAGCTAGAACACGCACGTCTTTTAGAAACGCGCGCCACTCGTGTAGCTCGCTTCAAAAGAGTAATTATTAACAGGTACTCCCGGTAGAGATGTTATCCGATTTTTCGTGCCCATTAACGTTTCTCTCCTCTGATCAAGACAGCTATGTTTAGAGTGAGGGAAAAAGTCCAGAGGCTGTTGCGGAAAAACTCTGATGAACCCTTAGCTAACACGTGGATGTCTCGTGTCTCATGTGCGAACATTTTAAAACGTGTGAAGGTTGTTGTTGCATCAAGAATTATGTTGTAGTACCAGCATTAGTTATTAGAATACACATTTATGTTTAATTGTTAGTGCAACGTGAGTAGTTATGCCAATCACCATTCATGTTTAAGCTTTGTTGTATCACAATTGATTATGTAAATCCCCATTCGCGTTTAAATATTGTTGTAATGGGATTAGTTATATGAATTGCCATTCATGTTTAAATGTTGTAGTACTTAATTATGTATGCAGCTGCCCGCTTATGTTTAAGTATTGTGGCATTGTAGTGCTGGGATTTTATATGAAGCTGCTCATTCACGATGGTTGTATTTCACCAATATAATATACGATAAGCAGAATTAGAATGGACAAAACAGATAGCACATTACAAAACCTTCATTTTTTGTTATTTTTTTCTAATTTTATCTCTCCGTATACTTCTTTCTCCTCGCATTCTCCTAGGTTCTTTTTATCCGTTTTCTCATCTTCCTGCAGAGTAAGCAGGCTAATACAAGCCGGCTAACCGCTCAGATTTTCTCTAAAAACTTTCTTTTTCTCTTTCTTTCATGAAAGCTACGAAGACACTTTTGTTACACGGACGTAAATTCTATAACCTTATGAATGAACAGTGGGAAAGAGAATAAAAATCTTGTTGTTTGGGCGTGCAGGTTGTGCAGTCACCTTCCGCAAACGTTGCCCGCTTGTTGTTACTCATTCTTAAGATCCGTATTTAATTTTTACCTGTACCCGTTTTCCCAAACTACGTTTTTGTGGAGTCGGGACGATATGTTAAGGGCCGTACAAGTAAAAGTAATGATATCGCGCATACCGTCCTCACCAAGTATACAAACAAGCACCCAAGGTCTTCTAAAAGGCCTAATCAACTTCAGTGATTGTTAGCGTCGTCGGTGTCATACCCCACTCAATTAAACCACAGCCCTTTCACATACTCTCTCACAATTGCCGCATACATCAGCGAAACACTGGGACAGATAGTACGCGTGATGCTGCCGTTACCCACTCTTGTCTACGCAGGTCCCGTATCGTTGCGCCAGCGTGTAGAGCTGCGGAAGCTGTGCAGCCAGACATTTGCAGGTCTCCACAATTTTCACCTGGAGACATATGTTCAGGCAGTCCTGCACAGAAAGGACGTTATGGAGACAGTGGGTAAAAAGGGGGTCCTCTTTCATTACCTATGGCCGGCTCACTTTCGTACCGTGAACACTTGCTTGCTCACAAAATAGTTATAAATGATTGAAAAGGAACGCTATCTCAATGTGTGACTCCTACCTCCTGTGGGAACGACCCTGTCGGCTCGGCTGTGTTACTGCGTCCCCAAGTATTGCTAACTATTACACATGCGAAACGTAGTCCTACACTAAGGTACAGCGTACACGCCAGATGTCGTTTACTTATGGTGAATTAGGGCAAGCCAGATGATTGAACTTTTCATTTTTCAGCGTGCCTGTATCCAATGAATTTTGATTATACATAATCGTTATCTAAACCTTTTTTTTCTACTCAGATTATGCTCCAACGTCATATCTATCCTGTACTTCTCGTAGTAGTGAACGACTTTTTATGTAAGTTTACTTGGGGGTTTTGCCACACAGCGGATAATCTCAGCTACCAGCTGACCAGAAGGGGACCGGATGTCACTTAGAAAGTAATGTAATATTGCTAAGCGCTAGTGCCACAAAAAATGGTGAATGAAACGTGGCTGTCGGCAGGATTTCGCCTTAGAGTGTGCGAGCCCATGGTGCGTCACGGTTTGGGTGAGGAAGGGATGGAGTGCCTTAAGTGAGCGGAGGGGTCAACGGCCTCTCCCTGTGGACAGCAAGTGTTAGAAGAAAAGGGAAACGGAAAGGCGAGCTCGTTAGTGCTGATTCATATTTCTAAATTACAAGCGCTCAGACGAGAGCACGAAAATGTCATAACGGCACTTGCGTTCATTAATGTAAATGCCATGACTTCATTGCCTTTGTGGCAAAATGAACCGTGGAAGCGAGGATTGAACTCTGTTTTTAGCGCTGTCTGATTGTGACGTCAACTTCCACAAATTTTGACGCCTCATGGTTACTCAAACCTAACCACAGTATAAAATTTTCAAAGAGCGAGACAGACGGTACAATTTTTCGACCGATCCGATGTGCAGCGTTGGACGATCTGGCAAGCGGCGTTTGACGATTCAGCACACATGGGGTGAACGAGCAATAAGCCGCAGGCTCCACCCGCAAACGGCAACTCGGTTGCTCGCCGGGATGCTTCGTATCCCCGTAATGAAGCACAAAACAAACTAAACATGGCCACATGAAGCTACGCATTCGCGAACGGAAGCACTCCGAAACAACCCACGTCCCACACGACTCGGATAGGTAGGCCTAGAAAGGCGGACGCCGGCCGTTGCCTACGCCGTTCACAATCACACGCGAGCTTTACCTGCAAAATTTACCAGCGAAATGATTTAAGTCACTGCTTGCGATCTCACTAGTGGTTTAAAAACGAGCGCTGTCTAGAAGTAATGACACGCTTGAAGATTTATTCTTCCGGGTATGATTGCACGCCACAAGCAAATTGTACTCGATGTTTATCACGCTGCCGCGAGTGGCTATAGCGGCAAATGCTCCGAAGCTCCACTCCATCGACTAGTAGCCGTCGCCTTATCCACGCTGGTCGAAGCGGTGACAGGGAGAAGCCAAAGAAACCACCAGTGGCGTGACGTCGCATGGCTCCCGAGCTATCATTGGCTGTGGCCGTCCGACGGTCCGATGAGGTAACGAAAATATATGGCCAGACTAGACTCCTCGCTGAGTCCGGCCGTGCTTTGGCGCCCACAGGACACGCCATGCGGTGGCCATATGTGACGAAACGTGAGCATTCCGGCTGCCCCACCACCACGCCGGAGGTTGCATCGGATGCAAAACCATGTACCGTCTGTGTCGGTCTTTATTTATTTCCGGTTTATGAACTTACCTTATGGCTGAGTCGTAACAATATATACAAGGACATGAATTAGTGTCCTTTCATGTCCAAGCCATTTCTTGTACAAAGAGCCTCGTGCTGTGCCCTTCTTGTCTCTGCTGTCTTAGTGCTTGTAATTTATAAAAAAAAGGAAGTAGGTTCCTTTTTCTTGTTAACCAGCCTACAGCAAGAGCGAGAGAGAGAAAGAGAGAGAGAGAGAACAACGAGGAAGATCAAAGGCACAACAATGAGCCGAGCGTGCGTTTTTTTCACTACTCTTCGCAGTGGAAATGGAAAATAAAAAGAAGAAAAACGGAGAAAAAAAAGAGCACCACTTCATTCTGGAGTCCGTGAAGACGCCACAGTGTGCCACTGAGGTTTACAGGGGTCGGTTTCGAAGCTTGGGGGCATTTATTTTCGCCTTGTCGCTGGACACTATGCACGGAGGAAAGATGCGATGCCTACGATGACATGAAGGAACACTTGGCGGCGGATACAGGAAGTCAAGCAGTTCGTCAAGCAGTGCGCCAGTCGTTGCAGGCTGATAGGTGAGAATGGCAGCCGATGTGTGAGCACGCTCCGAATTAAGGATGAATTACGAAGCACGGGTACATCAGGCATTATGTTATGACCTGCTTACCACGCGAGTGTAGGCACCATACATGCGGTCCATCTGGTTGAACAGTCCGGGAGGCCACGTGGAGCGACACGGATTGGCGTATGGCTCTGGCAAATTCGTCTGCGCCAACTGCGAGCACGCCAGTATCCATTCAATTATGCATGCAGTTCCTTCGCGCAACGTCACATGTATAGTCCGACAAAAGAAAACAAAGTATCAAGTACCAATACTGTAAGAGAGCAGTTGTTGATGTTCGCCCTTGCACGTTATTTTTTTCTTTGTTCGGTCGCCCAGCTTCTCTAAGGTTACTACATTACTTGGCGTCAGTGTAACATGCACACATAAACTTCCAGCTTGTGACGATTCCAGCAGCAGCCGCATCCACTCCCCTTCCCTCCCTTTGTGTTCTCAGTGCTCAGTGCTAATAATGCTGCATCAACAAAACAAAAACTGAACAGCTGTTATGCTCTGACGTCGATCTATGACACCAAAGAGCAAGCGATAACGCAAGCATGTACGCCTACGTGTTTTCGTGAGTGGTGCATTTGCTGTTAATAAGAACGGGTGTTACGTTTTTACGCATGTAAGATACGCCACACTTATATAGAAAATGGACCATAGGTATCTAGGAACCATAACGTTTCATCCATTGAGTTGTGGCTACATGCGGCACAATCATAACTCTTCTGAAAGAAAGAAAAGAAAGAAATCCGCGCATCACCATGAAATGAACGATGACGAGTGGGCCAAGCTAGGTCCTATATAAAGTCCGTAATGTCTACGTTGTAGTCAGTTCTAGTCACCGATTAGTATAAAGGGCAGAAGAATGGACGGCGCAGTGGATCATGTAATGAGCTGTCATATACTTGATTGATGTACACGTAAAATCAGTTTTACAAATATTTTCGTTTTTCGCTGTGCAGGTGTTTTCTTTCGGTTTCGGTTTAATGAAACGTGACGGACGCGGACGACAACAAGGCTCGGCCCCAGGGGGTTTTAGCCCCGGAAATTGTCCCACAATCAAAGCGAGAATTCCGGACCGCAATCAACATCAAAACATTTGTGGCATCGTTTTAAAGAAGATGTCGTCCATGTTTAATCTATTAGATACGTCGTTTCTGTCCTGCTTTTTGACGGAGGCTTTTGTCATTTTCGGCAAGCTGCTAGAATGCGCAATCCTGGTTTTCGCACCTGGGTTTCTTTTTGTCAGCACTGACAGTGTCGGATCACTTACGACGCTTCCACGAGATCCCAACTCGAGAAGCTGGAAAATCCGCGGGTTCATACTAGAAGATTGAGCAGTTGCACTCATTAGCTATATATAAAAGTTGCATGCGACCTGCATGCATGGGCACAACTTCTGAACGTACTACCAATGGTGGCTTGGAAGACAATAACGTATCGGTTAATCTGCTTCATTGCGAGAAGAACGTGGCAGGAACATCTCTGAGCGTGAATAGTTGAATAGGTGCATGTGATGTTTTGTCAACATTAATGCGACATAGCAAATGCCACGTCCTTTCCTGCTGGGGCTCTAACGCAGTGATTTCAGTGATCTGAGTTCATGCCATCTGTAGCAGCAACCATCTTTTATTGTGAGAGCTTGTGTAGAATTGGTAATGTTACTGCTAACCAAATATTACAAATAATAGGACAGTAAGGCAGTATTACGTTGACAGTTACAAAGAAAGACAAATTTTTTTGAAAAAATTAACCTCAGCATGAAGCACAAACACCGCAAATGAATTTTGGCCACACTAAACAAACAAGCTTCAATCTTTTATCACAGATTTCGTTCGCACTAACCCACAGGTGGGTACCGCGTTCGGTTAGATAATTGCGCACTGTCTTATTGTAAATATGTTCCTCAAATATACAGGCTGTAATTTGGCACGATGTTGATGTAGTAAGTGCGAGATGTGAAGCGTTTTTGTAGTCTTACGGTGTCTATGGTGCATTTTGCTTCTAGTGAAAGTAAGCACCGGCATCGCTCAGATATGGCAAACTGAAAAAAAAGGTAGGCCACGTTGTTGAAGGAACAAGGGTTCGTTGTGGATGAGACATTACCAGGTTTAGGCCGACGTACGTGGTGTAGCCGGGAGAGAGATATACGCTATCCTGACACACCGAGAACCTGCAACGAGACAGTTAAGACGTTCACATCTGGTGTTTGCGCTCGCTAACAATCAAATCTTATACTTTTAAAGTTTACACACAGCCGTCTAAGAGGTCACTGGTTTGTAAAAGTTCCAACAACGTCGCAAATAACTGCTGCGAAGTGTTCTACGGGACTTCCTTTTTTTGATATGAGCCTCCTTTTATAGCCTTCGTTTTTCGAAAGTGTGAGATTTCTACACTGTATCTGAATCGTACCTTAATCGATAAGCTCAACGCTTTAAATGTAACTTGCACGCTCACCTGGTGCCATGTGCGTGCACCATAGCAATGAAGCCTGCCTGGTAGGAAGTGGGCAGGTATTCATGCAGCTCTGGATTCAGCGTGATCACGAGCCCTGCATGAGGCCGAAATAGGCGCGTAAAGGAACACGGACGCGCGGAATTACTGCGTGACAAGAAATTGAGAAAATCAACGCTTCGAACTATAGAATGTTCGACAACGTGACAGACTGAGATAGTAAACAGTTCCTAAACAGTAAATAAAATACTTGATAAATACATTACCGAAAATAAAAACAAATGTAAATAATAATACAGATTACAGTTTACTGAAAGTAATGTTATTACATTTTATTAGTCTATTTTTGAAGAGTAATAAAATATTTCCCAAGTTGAGAAAAGTTAATTCCTGTACACTAAATTTACAGCACATATAGACCGATATCTCAGATATCCTTGTTGCGTTGCAGAAACAGCTGGGAGTAGAAGGGAGAGTCACAGCGGTGTCCTCATTTGACTGAAAGTGCGTCCTTGTCTCTTGTTATTTGTTCTCACCTTTTTTAAATCAGTTTTCACGCTATCGAAAAACGGACACGCTATGTTTTTGTCAAAAGCAATAGAAAAAATGTATTCTGCAAACATCTCGAAACTATTTATTCAAAGTGATTGATTACGTTACTAAATTACGAATCCATAAAATGCAGGGGTACTGGAGTCGATGGGGGCTCGAAGAGACGAAATGTCCGCTAATGAAGTGTCCTCTCCTCCTCCGTCTTTTTGGTTCAGGAAGCGTGTACAAACAATGCACGCACATGTGCTGAAAGTAGGTGGTTGCTATTTTAAACAAAAGAAAAAAAAACTGCTTGTTAAAATATTGGCTCCATCAACCCCTTTGTTGAATGATTTCTCGTCTTTTCAGCCCACTAAACTAATTCATTAAATTAGTCAAACGAGATGTTCTTAATGAATGTCTAATGAATATAAGAAGAGCGCAGAAGACAAGAAATGACGGAGATGAGACGCACGGCCCTGCTTTTCAAGAACTTTAATTAGCGAAGCGATGTATACTTATACATATGAGTAGAATAAAGGCATGCGTAGGAATGGCGCAATTATCAACCGTTTTGATGGTTTTACAATAACAAACACTCTTGTCGCGTGTTGATTGAGCAAGAAGCCATTTATAACTTAAAAAATGGCTAAGCTACGCAATCATTTTTTTCAATGGCACTATTGAAAAGAACTTACTCACAAGCTGTCAAACTTACTGACATGAGAAGCTTCAATAATCTCTCGCGTTAACTGCGAGAGATCATTTCAGCTTATCGCTTAAGAAGTGTATGTTATTTTTGTCAGTTCTCCTCTGTTGTGCTGTTCTCACATTCATTTTACACTACGAATATAATCCCTGCCGTTTCATTACGGCTAGGTATGTTGATAACTCAACGATGAAGTGGCTTCGTCCCATATTCAATCACCCTCCCAGCTTCGGTCTGTCGATTTTATTTCCCTTCACGTGGCGTGGCGCAATAATTCCGCAGTCCCTGAATGACGTTTGTCAGTGGGTTGGGATCCCGTTCCAGCACGAGCTCAAGGACAGCTGACTCAGTTGGTTTTCGTTATCACTATGTAACATGATAGTGGCGAACAGTAGACGGTCGAGTAGAGAGACACATACGTTCTGGCGTTGTTGGTCTCTTTCTGCTTGTTCGTGTGCTGTTCACGAGCATTATGTTTCTAGCATAGTCTTCCTTTCAACATAAGAAGCTTTCATTTTGAAAATTCCGCGTCAAATCTCTTCATCGCTTTGTGCTACAAAATGAGTTGACAATCTTTTTTTTCATTCATTATTTTTACTCCACCCAGGGGACTTCGGCTGAAGGAATTCGCGATAGTTTTTGCAGATGTGAAACAAATTATTGCGATAATCGTGTTATGGCCACTGTTGAAACTAGGCTCACAAAAAACTTCGCACAGGCTATTTTTGCCTACTAACACAAACTAAACGGTTACGGAGTGGCTAGCCGCTAAACCTGCAAACTTTTTTTTTAAGTTTCTGACTACAATTGTAACGTGCAATATGAGTTATATATGATGTTAGCTAACGCTAAACGCAAGGAAAACGTTCTGGATTTACCACATCTGCAGGCATTTCTGTCAGTTCTTTTTAAAAAAAAACGTGTAACATTACCATCGTACGGTGACGACAGGGCGCTGTACTCCATTCGCTCCTTGTGGCCACAGAGGAAGCAGAAGCAGTTTCCGTAAAGCACGTTAATGATTTTACGGTAGAGCCTGCGAAACAAAATGCACCTGTCACGCACTGCCCCTGTTCCTTTCGGCACAGTGCACATGAAACAGACGTGAAGTGTGACTTCATTATTCGTACTTGTGTGCAGTTCGACACAAGGCGTGGTTATGGCGATATAACTTGTAGGACTCACTAGAACATTTCATTCAAGCGTTTCGCGTCGTTCTATTTTACTGAGTTACGTAAGTTCGAAGAAGAAAGGAACTCAGCGAGACTCGAATTTATTGAAAATTGACAGAGCAGCAGGGTGTGTTCACAGTATCCCGCATGCGGAGACCTGTCTTTGAAGCCTGCTCTGTAACTCTGGCGAAATTCTTGAATAGGTTGTGGCGTTAGATCTAAGAGGAGGTACTGTTTTTACGAAGACGAGTCCTCTGGTCGAAGCATTGGTACCAGTGAGATCTCATGTTTAGTAATTTCTCAAGGCTCACTGAAGATGCTTAGAAGCAGAGCGTCGTATATGCATGTTCCATCATATACATATTCTGTGTAATGTTCTGCATCGTTGATATTTTGAGAATTTGTGTTTCCTTTATAATTTTGACATTTTCCTCAGCCGCGTGTTACTGTTGCAGTGGCATTGACTTGTAAATAGGTCGCGGGAAAATCCGCGAGGCGGGAAAAATAGAACAATCTTGTAGTGTTGTTTCGAATGCTTGTGTGTTAACATTTTGCTCTTTGATCACTATGTGTAAACTTTGGCGGCTTCTAAAGAGTTGATTTGGCGTGTTCATGGTATATTTGCTTCAAAATATCAATTTATTTACCCTATAACACTGTGATTAACACCCCCCCCGCCCCACTTGATTACGACCATAGCGAGAAAACGCCGGTATCAGGCTCATATTGTAACGATGTTGAAGGACTCGGGGTATAATAAAACGTATTTATTAAAGGGCGAACCTGTGCCCACCACTCAAAGGGACTATGGTCATAGCACGTTACAGCAGAACGCCAAGATGTCTTCTTCTTCTACTTCTTCAAGAAGAGTCCCAAGCGCGTGGCGCACATCAGCAGGGGCCAGCTGGGTTCTCGTGCTATCATCATCGTCTCTGCGCAACACTAGACGGCGCCCATGTATGTCCCTGTGCGCGTGGTGATGGGCGCGTTGTTTGAATGCAGGCACTATGTCGTGGCATAATCCCCCTCCTCACACGCATCGTCCCGATGCGTCAGGCAATGAATAGATTCGTGGTAGGCGTCACTGGTCTTCCGGTGATCTTTCATAGTACGGCTTCATCCGGACTACATGTACAACTTCTGTAGGGTTACGGCGTTTTGAGCACCCGTGTATAGCGGATCTGACTTGGTAAGTTACATCGCTTACACGATTGAGTACTTCGTAAGGCCCGAAGTAGCGGCTAAAAAGTTTTTCAGAAAGTCCGCGGCGACGCACTCGGGTCCATACCCATACTTTGTCACCTGGTTGAAAATGCGCATCGGTACGACGCTGATTGTACCGATAGGAGTCGATACGCTGTTGGCGGAGTATTCTGTATCTCGCCATCTGTCGCGCTTCCTCGGCACTTTGCAGAAAGTCGTCTAGGCCAGGTGGATTGCTGCTTTCATCATTCAGTGGTAACATGGCATCCAGTTGAGTGGTGACTCTTCGGCCGAATAAAGTTCAAATGGTGTCACTCGCGTTCTTTCTTGAACGGCTGTATTATATGCGAACGTGATGTAGGGCAATATTTCATCCCACAGTTTATGTTCGACGTCGATATACATTGAAAGCATATCAGTCAGAATTCTGTTCAAGCGCTCCGTTAGGCCATTTGTTTGAGGATGGTATGCTGTAGTTCTTCTCTGGTCTGTGTGGGTCATTCGCATCAGACATTTCATTAGGTCTGCAGTAAAAGCTGGGCCACGATCTGTAATTACCACGCTGGGTGCACCATGTCTGAGGACTATGTTGTTGATGAAGAACTTGGCAACTTCAAGAGCTGTTGCAGTGTACAGCGAGTCAGTCTCAGCGTAGCGAGTGAGATAGTCCGTGGCTACGACTATCCACTTCTTGTGTGCAGTCGATGTCGGAAACGGGCCTAGGAGATCCATACCGACTTGTTGGAATGGGGCATGTGGTGGTTCTATTGGCTGGAGGAGGCCTGCAGGTTTCACGGATGGAGTTTTGCGTCTTTGACACTCACGGCAAGTTTTCACATAGCGCTGAACTGATGATAACAGTTTTGGCCAGTAGTATTTTAGGTGAATTCTGGCGAATGTACGGCTGACACCCATGTGCCCAGATGTTGGCTCATCATGACATGCGTTTCGTAAAGGTGCAGGTACAACGTTTCGTAAAGGTGCGGGTACAACGAGTAAAAACTTGTCGCCATGAGGCTTGAAGTTCCTCTTGTAAAGGACCCCTTCCCGAAGACAGAACAAAGGGAGCCCTCTGGATAAAGTGCGCGAGACTTTAACGTTGAGTCCTTGGAGATGCTGTATAAGCGGCAGCAAATCGGGGTCATTTTGTTGTTGTTCAGCAATTTCTGATGCCTGGACGACGCCTAGAAACGGAAAGTCTTCTTCCTCCGGCTCACTCATGTCCACTGGTGCGCGTGACAGGCAGTCGGCATCGCTGTGCTTTTTCCCAGGTTTGTATACCACAGTAACATCGTACTCTTGTAGCCTAAAGCTCCATCTTGCTAGTCGGCCAGAGGGATCCTTAAGATTCGCCAGCCAACACAGGCAATGGTGGTCACTTACTGCTCGGAATCGTCTACCCTAGAGGTACGGCCGAAATTCACTTATGGCCCAAATGACCGCGAGACACTCTTTTTCGGTTGCAGAGTAATTTGTCTCAGCTTTCGAAAGCTTGCGGCTGGCATACGCTAGCACTTTTTCTTGGCCGTTTTGCCGCTGGACTAGAATGGCTCCGAGGCCGACGTTACTCGCATCAGTGTGAACTTCAGTTTCGGCAGTATCATCGAAGTGGGCGAGGATTGGAGAGGCTTGCAGGCGTGTTCTTAAATCATCAAATGCTTCCTGTTGTTCACTTTCCCACCTAAAGGGCACCTCGTCTTTTGTCAGATTAGTAAGTGGTTCAGCAATGTTCGAAAAGTTTTCCACAAATCGCCGATAGTACGCGCATAAACCCAGGAAGCGACGTACTGACTTCTAGTTTTTGGGTGTCGGGAACTTCACGATGGCAGCTGTCTTTTCGGGATCTGGCCGAACGCCGTCGGAGCTGACGACGTGTCCGAGGAATCGAAGCTCTTCAAAAGCGAAGTGGCATTTTTCTGGCTTGATGGTCAAGTCTGCTGAACGAATGGCTTCTAATACTGTGCGCATTCGCTCTAGATGTTGGTCGAATGTAGCGGAAAATACGACAACGTCATCCAAGTACACCAAGCAGGACTGCCATTTCAGTCCCGCGAGGACAGCGTCCATCATTCTCTGAAACGTAGCTGGCGCTGTGCACAGGCCGAATGGAAGCGCTTTAAATTCGTAAAGTCCGTCTGGGGTTATGAATGCCGTCTTTTCACGGTCGCGCTCATTCACCTCAATTTGCCAATATCCGCTCTTGAGATCAAGGGAGAAGTATTTCGCACTCCGTAGTCGATCGAGTGTATCATTGATACGCGGCAGAGGGTATACATCCCGTTTCGTTACGCTGTTCAGTTTCCGATAGTAGACGCAGAATCGAAGGCTATTATCTTTCTTTTTAACAAGCACTATGGGAGACGCCCATGGACTGCTGGAAGGCTGGATCACGTCATCTGAAAGCATCTCCTCCACTTGTTTCTTGATGACGTCTCTTTCCTTTTGCGATACTCGATATAGGTGTTGGTAAATCGGTCTCGTGGCTTTTTCTGTTATAATCCTGTGTTTTGCAATATCCGTGCGTCGCACTTTAGAGGACGCTGAAAAGCAGTCCGAAAACTCTTTTATAAGGGCAAACAATCGTTTCTTTCGATATTCTGGGAGCCTATGGTTGACGTTAACTGATGCGTCGACGTTGCAGGTCTCTTGTGGAGTGGTTGGCGTTGTCGCTAAACTGCATAGATCAGTCGCCACGCAGAACTCGTGGAAATAGGCGATAGCCATACCTTGCGCGATGTGCTGACATTCATTCCCAAAATTCGTAAGGAGGACAACTGAGCGGCCATTCGTTAAGTGAACAACACCCCATCGCCACGCAAATTCCTTTGTTTAAAAAAAACTCTACGTTTCCATCCGCTATTCCTTCGTGGTCACAAAATGCCTTATTTTCAACAAGAACCATTACACTACAGCGTGGTGGCACTGTGACGTCATCATCAACAACGCGCAGAACAGTAAGACGTCGCTTTTCCGATTCCTCCACCGATATAGCTTGTTCGGTCCAAAACGATACACTAGATCTGCGCAGATTAATTATGGCTCCATTGGCTTGCAGGAAATCCATTCCTAGTATAAGCTCCCTTGAACAGTCCGGCAGCACGATGAAGTCAGCAACGTTAGTAAAGCCTCTTATTTCGAGCCTTGAGGTGCATCTGCCGAGCGGTGTAATAGTGTGGCCACCTGCCGTGCGTATCTGTGCCCCACTCCATTTTGTCACAACCTTTTTCAGTTTCTTTGCCAATTTGTGACTCATTACCGAATAATCAGCGCCGGTGTCAACTAAAGCATTTCGCTCGTATCCGTCTATTTTCAACCGCAAATCTGAAGTAATCTTCGCACTGCTGCGCTTATCCTCTGTAAACATAGCATCGTCACCTTGAAACCGTAATGGAGGTTCTTCGCAACTGTCGTTATCAGCGGCCTCACCTCCACAGGTCGCTTGCTTCAGTTTTCCTGATGTGGGCTTGTAGAACGGTGCCCAGACCCTGCGGAA
Organism: Rhipicephalus annulatus; assembly: GCA_013436015.1. Taxonomy (NCBI): domain Eukaryota; kingdom Metazoa; phylum Arthropoda; class Arachnida; order Ixodida; family Ixodidae; genus Rhipicephalus; species Rhipicephalus annulatus. Next base: position 76,650 of record WOVY01002285.1, on the reverse strand, counting down.
GAAGCACGTGGGCTGGGTGATCGGTAACGCCTGGGCGACGGCGATCTTGGCTGATGTTGGCGTGGAGTGAGTGGGCTCTGGCGCGCGGACAAGTACTCTTCGATCTCCGTTGGCCGTTCACCGTTTCGAGGGCATGGTGCGTAATACGGAAAGCCCCTTAATCCTGCCTGTCGGTAAGGGCAGAACCTATACAGGTGACCTGCTTCCCCACAATGAAAACACAAAGGCCTGCGCTCAAGGTCACGCCAGATGTCACTTTTCCGGGGCCTTTGATCCATGTAGCGAGCTACACCACGAGCTCGTGGCAGGTAGGTAGCCGTCGGTTCCAGTGGACGAGGTGCGCTGCGTACCGTTTGTGCGCAAGGAGAGGCCATCGTAACTGCTGCATTGGTGTGCGCCGCGGGTTGTCTGAGTACTTCAGAGTACGTTGGTATGCGTTGGATCGGCTGTGGCGCACGCTCCGGCTCACGTATCATCTGCCTCAGTTCATCTCGTACTACGTCGACTACAGACAGTGTTGCTGTAGTGTGAGGTGCTCGCAACTTGCTGAGCTCTTCCCTGATCACCGACCTGATGAGTTCTCGCAGAGCGTCCATGTCACTTCGCTGGCGTCCAGAGAAGACATTGGCAGGTGCATAGCTTATGTTTCGATTGTACTGTCGAGCTCGCTGTTCTAGCGTTTTCTCGATGGCTGTCGCTTCCGTATGAAACTCCGCAATTGTTCGTGGTGGGTTGCGGACGAGAACAGCGAATAGCTCTTGCTTCACCCCACGCATGAGGTGGCGTAGCTTCTTGTCTTCGGTCATATGGGAATCTGCGCGCTTGAACAGGCGGATCATGTCCTCGATATACATTGCGACACTTTCGTTGGTGAGTTGGTTCCTGGATTCGAGCGCAGCCTGCGCCTTTTCTTTGCAATCCGCGCTGGCATAGGTCGCCAGAGCTTGTCGCCGAAATTCATCCCAGGTCGTAAAGGAGGTTTCATGGTTCTCATACCACGTCTTTGCGAAGTCCTCTAAAGCAAAGTATACGCGGCGGAGCTTCTCTCTCTCGTCCCAACCGTTCAAACGTGCCACTCTCTCAAAGAGGTTCAGCCAATCTTCTACGTCTTCATACGAGTCGCCATGAAATACTGGTGGCTGGTGAGGCTGATTTATCACCACTTGGGCTGGTGTTACATGACTTGTCATGGTGGTGGCGTCCATTGACTGAGTTCCTCTTGGCATAAATGTGGAGTGGGCTGAATTCTGGTGAATAACCTCGAAGACGGCGACTGGTCCTCTGATGCACGGGTGTCGGCTCCGCAGGATCAACTGGCTGGTGGTCGGGGCTACGCTGTCTTGCGTTCGTAGGGCTTTGATTCATTACCCAGCACCTCCACCAGAAATGTAACGATGTTGAAGGACTCGGGGTATAATAAAACGTATTTATTAAAGGGCGAACCTGTGTCCACCACTCAAAGGGACTATGGTCGTAGCACGTTACAGCAGAACGCCAAGATGTCTTCTTCTACTTCTTCAAGAAGAGTCCCAAGCGCGTGGCGCACATCAGCAGGGGCCAGCTGGGTTCTCGTGCTATCATCTTCGTCTCTGCGCAACACTAGACGGCGCCCATATATGTCCCTGTGCGCGTGGTGATGGGCGCGTTGTCTGAATGCAGGCACTATGTCGTGGCAATATTCCGGATTAGGTAAATAGTTTGGCGACTGCAAGGCTTTTTTATTTTCCACCAGAGACGTTTACCCTATGTAGCTTGTTGTCCTGTAGCTTGTTTACTTTGTAGCTTGCTTTTAAACTGATTGAATGACATGATAATATGCTCCCAGAAGTACGGCTTGTCTTTATTTTGCCTGGAACAGGATATGACTCGCAAATAACTTCCTTTTGTTACAGTTAAGCTAATAACAAACTCATGAATTTCTCCAGCTGCCCCGCCATGGTGGTCTAGTGACTAAGTACTCGGCCGCTGATCCGCAGGTGGCGGGATAAATCCCGGCTGCGGTGGCTGCATTTCCGATGGAGGCGGAAATGCTGTAGGCCTGTGTGCTCGGATTTGGGTGCACGTTAAAAAACCCCAGGTGGTTGTAATTTCCGGAGCCCTCCACTACAGTGTCGCTCATAATCATATCGTGGTTTTGGGAAATTAAACCCCGCATATAAATCAATCAATTTCCGAAGCTCATATGAGTGAGGAGGGTGCACAATAATGCATTCCTCACGCTTCCTTTTCTTTACTCTGCCAGCTTTCCATTGTCTCCGTGCGGGTTAGCAAGTTAAGTTGCACATCGTTAGCGACTCTACGTTGTTTTCCTCGCTTAAGCTGCGTTCCACTCTCTGCACCTTGACACAGTGCCACAAAGTGTCAGAGAGCTCTGTTAAGCTCTCACTCACATTTAGTTGTGCACAGAATGATAACGTTCATCTGCAGAGGTGAATTGTGCGGAATAGGTTCTATCACCTGTAGAGTAAAAAGGAATCCGACATCGTCTCTTTAGGAGACGTAAACTTAAATATAATGATGTTCGGAATAGTATGCTATTGCGATTTCGCGAAAAACAAAAGCAAATCTCTAGGGCCATGACATACGACGCGTCCTTGCAGTCCTGGTTGTGGTAAGTGCAGTCGAAGAAAGTGCCGCCAAACTGATGACCAAGGGTTCTGAGCCATTCGCGGTTCTTGGTCTTGTGGTGCGCAATCCAGTCCGATATCTGCTGCTGTAGCCTTAGGTCGTCTGGATTGGCCTGCACAGAGATAAAAGTTTACGTTGCTGTAACGCGGCTTTGACACGATTATTGGTGCCACCGAGGCAGTCAAATGACGCCTGGTTCCTCAAGCCTCTCATATCTCGGCTAAGACACGTCCGCAGCTCATAGATCCCACTGAACTACCGAGCATGAGGCTTTCTTATAGAGACAATGGTTTCAAGAGGAGTGAAAGATGTAAGGGAACTGAAAAGATAGGCCACACGCACTGGGTGCCAGGTCGTGTTACATTTCTAATGAGAAATACCAATGGGTGCATGAGGACGACACTAGCAATGAATTTGAGCACATCACGACTGAGTTCAATTTCCAATACTACCGGGTAGCTGGGTTGCCACGGGGGAATAGAGGCCCATGGCGACCTAAATTTACGAAGGGCGACATGGCGAGTTTTTGCTGAATTCAGGTTTAAATGTCGTCTGAGTTATGCATTTTATGCTCATATCTTTTCCAATGAATTATTTACGGAACGTGGCTATTGAGCACGTCCATCCTGTTTCTATGAATATCTCCTGTATTCCTTCGAATACCTGAAGTACAAGTACGTCCCCAGCAACCTTCATCAAAATTTAAATGAGAAGGCTGCTTCGCGTACTGCGATTGATTGATATGCGGGGTTTAACGTCCCAAAACCACCATATAATTATGAGAGACGCCGTAGTGGAGGGCTCCAGAAATTCTGACCACCTGGGGTTCTTTAACGTGCACCCAAATCTGAGCACGCGGGCCTACAACATTCCCGCCTCCATCGGAAATGCAGCCGCCGCAGACGGGATTCGACCCCACGACGTGCGGGTGAGCAGCCGAGTACCTTAGCCACTAGACCATCGCGGCGAAGCCCGCGTGCTGTGAGGCAGTGGTGTTCGACTAAGTTTTTTCGGCGCTCTAAAGTTTGATTTCAGAGATGGCTAGGTCACGGTTAAGCTACGTGTTCCGATCCCAGATTATTTCTTTATTTCTTTATTTATTTTCAAATAGTGCAGTCCATGCAGGGCTATTGCAGGGGTGGGGTACATTTGCATGAATAAAATACGCTTATTACAAGGGTGACATTAAAGCAAAGCAAAAAACAAAACAAAAAAAATAAACAAAGAAACAATGATTTACTATAACAGTAAGTTCCCGAAATCTGACATAGACAATTGACAAATACTACCGTGTAATTCATTCCCCCTTTCAATGACTCTAGAAACATAATTGTTCTTGAAAATGTTCGTAAGCGTAGAGAAAGTGTGGCAGCTTGGGCTAGTTGGTATGGTATGACGATAGTTATTGCGCGAGAACAAAACGACGACACAGAGACAAGAAGGACACGCGCTCGTGTCTTTCGTGTCCTTCTTGTCTCTGTGTCGTCGTTTTGTTCTCGCGCAATAATTATCGTAGAGAAAGGCTTCACGTTGAGGGTGTAGTAGTTGAAAGAGTATTAGCGTGAGATGTAATAATGTGAAGATAGTCGACAAGAAAAATAAAGAAATGAGTGTAATCATTTTAGAGAATCGGTGTCGCGTCTGCTGGATATGATAGGGAGTTTCGGGGAATTCCATTCAGATGAAAGTGAAAAGGTACAATCGTAGCTATGGCAAATGAAACGAACCGCCTTCCTTCGAACAAATTCAATTTTGTTGACGGCACAAGTTTTATGTTTTTATATAATAATTGGTTTTTTAAGGCACGTTACTCTCAATAAGCCTTTTGATTCGCATCTCGGGACGCAAAGCTGTCAACAGACAACGCTTTCGCTCTTTTCATCCAAGATTCACCACACTTTCACTTTTGAATAGGGCGCACTCAGTTGGAAGGATATCATGAGCGTTCCATTTTTAACGGATGGTAACCCTCCGCCACCAAGCCAATGTTGCAGTTATAGTAGGGAAACCTCGCATACCAAGCAGCAGCATGCTGAAACGAGGGATGCGAGTGGGATTGAAAAACAGTCAGTAGAATTTAGGCATTATGAATGGTATTGTGTTCTATAGGACTACACATAATTTGCAATTTTTATTACTAGGCTTGATACACATATCAAGAGCGGTGAGATTTTTCGGTGAAATTTGGAGAAAAATGACAACTTTAGGCGACGTTTTGCTCGTTGTTTGGCGACATTGACTCGGATATCAGTGGCAACGCTACTACCAAGCACCCACAGGTTCTTCAAATGTGGAGAGTCAACAAAGTAAGTGAATGAGTGATACTAATAAATTCATTTACTCATTGATTTATTGATCAAGTAGGTGAGTTAGGAGGTGAATGGTTCGCTTGCTGGCTCAAGGCTTATCGACGTACCTACCGAGCGAACATAGAACATTGAGCCTCGCCGTGAAGGTGAAGTGGCTAAGGTAATCGGCTGCTGACCCGAAGGTCACGGGATCGAATCCCGGCTGCGGCAGCTGAATTTTTATTGGAGGCGAAAATGCTGTAGACCAGTGTGCTCAGATTTGAGTGCACGTTAAAGAACCCCAAGTGGACGAAATTTCCGGAGCCCTCCACTACGGCGTCTCTCATATTCATTTCATGGTTTTAGGACGTTAAACCCCACAGATCAATCAAAATTGAACATTGAACAATAATATGTTCAGCTAACCAATGTTTCGGGTACGTTTTCGTACTTCTCGTATGTCTTGTCCTTCGCTGCAGATGCGTTTCTCCAGCTCGGAGCTCATTTCCCGCTCCGAGGCGTTGAGAGCACATACTTTCGACCTACGCAACGGGTTGACGTTGCACACGGTGACGTCGGGCAGCTCGAAAGACGTGTTGGTGTTGTACTCGAACGCGACGGCCACGCTGTACGTGAAGTACTCCTTCAGTATGGCGAGAGTCTCGGAGGTGCTGTAGTACAGCAACGTCACAAGTGCACCGGTCCAGAGCAAGCGGCGCACGCCTCCACCCTCGACGAAGGCGTCCGCACCCGGGAGGCCGGAGTCCAGTGCCAGCTGGCCGTAGACCTGTCCGCACGCTCGCCACGTGCCGTGGCGGCCGGGTCCGCCTCTGCTCAGAGATGATGGCATTTGCGCTGCAGTAACACGCGAAAGTTAATGCGGCAAGCGACTGAAGCCCTTTAGTCACCGCTATTTGCAAGGCGAATTATTTACAAAGATTTAGGTTAGAGTACTCATGGCGTTACGAGACGGTCAGCTCGGCAGGTGTACGAAAGAACGAAAATGTAGATTCAGCTTATTTCGCGCATTTTGGTAATCGAACTTATACAAAATAGTCTGCGAATAGCTTCGTATACCATATGTAATGATATTGTGGCGAGCCTAAAGAAGTTGGTCGGCGTCTTGTGTAAAGTCAATATTTACGTGCATATCGAGGCCTTACCATGCACCTCTACCAGACTGGCGCGTAAAAATTGCTTTGACGTAACGTCACACTCACCTTACTGCACAAGCGTTTTTACCGACACCGACACCGGAATTTCTGCGAGACGAGCTCTTTAATGCTATGGCGTTGAAACGCTCGACGTCTCAGACGCAATGAACTAGAATACTTTTCTAGTGGGAAAAGTGAGACGCTTACTGTAAGGCAATAGAAGCTGCCACCACAAGTGGCGCTGGCGTAGCTAGCCCGAGGTGCGGTGGCAAAGAAATAGGTATAGCTTGGTGCAGCTACGCAATATTTTAGTGTGATAGCGTTAAGGAACTCGTTTCTGAAAAAAAAAAATCCAGCATCGACTTTGGTGTTTGCGTCGTCGGTTGTGAGCAAAAAATCATTTTGTCCGTGGCGAAAAATCGAGAAAGATGGAGATAAAGTCAATAACAAAGATTACACAATCTCCCTCTAAAGGGAAGCACGAGTAGCATGTGAAACAGCGTATGGGTCCACTTAATGTTCTGTTCATCATAGTCACCTAGGCCCTGTATTAACGCGCCCTTGCAGGAGGAGTACGCAGTAAAGTAAATGTAGTTTCTGTCGGGGTGGCTCGTCTCAAACTTTCGTTGGAGAACGCCGCGCGCGTTCGTCGCCACGCCACGTGGGAGCACGTGCGTTCATAGCGCGACCGCAGAATCTCGTTCCCGGACGCCATCACGTGATTGCTGAAAGAGCTTAAGAGGAAAGGCCGCAGTGTCTTACACGGGCTGGAACGTGCTAGCTCGTGAGGCCATTCTGGCAGTGCGTGCGTGGCAAGGGTGGTCACACACGCACCGAATTGTATCGAGTCATCAGCTGCTTCGCATGTAAACTTTTTCGGCCTGAAGGAGGATGGAGTTCAGGCCGTCCGCCTGGCAAGCAGCTGCTTACCACACAGCCACGTTTCTGCTTGGAAACATTATGTCATTTTGTATTTTTTCTTTTTTGTGATTTTAACGATTATAACTTTGTGTAAACAAATGTTTTCATATGCCCTCCTCCCTACTAGAATGTCTGATGAGACTGGCTGTATTGTTCAATAAATAAAAAAATTAATTAATTAAATAAATCAATAAATAAATAAATACAGTGAAAATAACTTACTCTGCTTGCAGATGCCGTGAAATGAACTTTCATGCATTACAGACACACACGTACTGTATACAGGCTTGACTATAAAACATGTAATGTCACAGTATATAATATTGCGTGGTAGAAGCGTGCATTGCCATCGGGCGCAAGAGCATGCCATAAGGACTTCATGGTCTGAAGCCCACCACTCTTAACGAAAGGATTACACTTTATTGCACGTATTCCCTCAAAGGTTCGAAATTATTTCACGCGCATGATTTCTCGAAGTTCTAAGCGTGGTACCATTTACGCAGAATGCAAACACATGCGAAGGCATTGCTGACAAAAACCACTTTTAACTTTATCAATTATATTGTAGTAATGCAAAATTTCAACTTCTTGTGTAACACCTTACAAAAGTATGCAGTAAGTGGTTGAAGTACACACTATAGGGACAGAATGTCACTATAGCGTTCAGCGCTTGAAAAACTAAGCTTAAGGGTCCCCTAATGTTTTCTTATTAAAGGAGTGGTTCCTCGTAGTAGAGTGGAGTTACCGAAAGGAGCTCGCGTAGCCGACACTGCTTCCAGTGGCGTCAAAAGTGACATCATCACAACATTTACCATGATGTCTATGGCGGACGCTGCCTCAAGTGTAGCAGTAGACGTTTTTGTAATCTGAGAAGCAAGGAGATTCATAGCGGACGCCGCAAGGAGCACTCGCAGACACCACCTTTTGGTGTGGATAACGAGGGAAAAACACAAGAGAGCTGGGAACCAGTTTTACGGTTCACATCGAAGATTCCTATAGTTAAGCGAAGTGAAACTAGCCTCTATGTCCAACTTTAGAGTCTGCGACACATGCTACTAAAACGTGGATGCACAAAAGCCGGCCCCGTGGGCGTGCTCTCCATACACTATTTTATTGCGATATGAATTATAGGGACACTATCGGCTGGATTTCGCTGCTGGCTTCGGCGTGGGCATCGGCGTTGATGTCATGCACCGTATATGTATATGCATAATATATGTATATGTATACTATGTATATGTATAATATACGTATATTTATACTGTATATATGAAAACGCAAGAAAAAAAAAGAAATTCCAGAAAAGGGGACTCCGGTGAGCGGAATCGAACGTGGGACCTCCGCGTCGTGAATGCGAGGCGTTAACCACAGAGCCCCCGAGAGTTACCTCATTCAACGTTCGAACGACAAGCTATTCGTATCTATCACTTACCGCTGCTGGCGGGCATCTCGGGGGGGGGGGGGGAGGGTATCGTGTTTGCAGCATTATCAGCAAGATGGCGCAGTGAGCGCGCGGCAGCTCTCATCTCTCACGCGTACTTTGGCCCGCGTAGCGAATAAGGGGGTGTACGCTCGATCGCGCGCCCATATCTTGTAGTGGGGAAAATCGTACGTCCCAGCTGGCCTTGAGATTTTGTCGGAACGATTCTGTTGTAGTTACCAGGCGCACAAAGGTCACTGCAATCGTTCCACAGCCTCCTTTTGCGAAAAGCGTGCGCTTTTCAGACAAAGCGAAGTAACAACTGAGACACTTATTTGCGTTCATCTGTACCTGTGACTACGTTTAGTGCGTCATTTGTGCGCGAGAAACGTGGGGCACATTGCGATCTGCTTGTCATTCTGCGCGTGACGTTCAAATTTGTTGCAATCGCGTCCATTGCTTCGCCTTTGCGGCAAAGCTACGACTTTTATGGACAGGTTTCAGTGCCACCATATTGAAATGTTAGCCTTTCTGCATCTTCAACAACTAAACACACAGTGTTTCGGTAGACTGATACACATGCAACAAATTGGGTTGGTGCCTACGATATTAATAGCCTTATTAATTGACGACGCAATATACAGACGCAAGAAAACCTCGACTTAACAACCCGAGATGGCGGCACCCATAGATCTTACGGAAAATAGACTATATAGACTCATGAGGCAGGTGGCAGATGACGCCACCTTCGAAAAACATTGCGCAGTGAATGAGTAGGACCACTTCTTATGTCACGGAGGTGAGTGGCTGTCGCGATTGTGTCATTTGGGAGTGTTCTATCGGATTTCTCAAGTTGCATACAACTATGGCCTAAGATTTTCCGTTTGGGGCAGCCCCTATATCAGCGGTTGTCTGCTAACTTAAAATGGTCAATGACAGGAAATGGGGCCTTTCTCGTTTATATCCTGCAAAGCTTCTCGTAAGTTTTGCAATCTCCATTTTCACCGTTCCTGAGTTGATACAGTCTGTGCATAACGTGTAGCATACGCTCATACCTAAAGCCCTGGTAGGCGGGTATATGGCACACGTGACTGGTGAAAAGATATTCGTGAAGTACGTATCAGGCAAGCCATGTTGTTCTGGTCATGGGCACTTTCTTCAACGCTATATTTATTAAGATACCACTCGACCTCACGCTTCAGCAACGTTATGAGCATGTTAAGTTATGCTATTATGTCGTGCTTCACGCATATAGTCTCCTAAATTTGACTAGAGGAGACCGTGGTGCGGCGATCGTTCAGCTACCATAATAATGACGGTTAGTGCACGGATTCGCCTAGCCTTTGTGTTTGCGGGCATCGAACAAACTTGTGGCTTTGTTTATTGTTTATTGGTTTTGTTTTGAATGAAAGAATTGATAACTGTCAACTTCGGGGACCGATTTGGAATGGCCAGTTTAAAAGGTTAAGATGGTGAAGTGCAACTGCAGCTCATTTGCTGATTTTTCGTTTTGGTATAAAACAGCTCCAAACCACACGAAGACTAACGGAGCCAGAAGAACGAAGATTAGACAAATCCGTGTACTACCCATCATACTCATGGATGCTCGCTAAGGCACCGTGCGTTGCAGCTCTCATCGACACTAGCGCCATAGTTTCCTGTGGCGTAGTTACAGAAAATTCTATGCTTCCACGTGCGCGGACATGCTTCTGCTACTTAGACGAGGTACTCACAAGACATACTTTTTCTGCTGTTGTCTTTTACTGTATTTAGGAATCCCACTTTTTTTCTATGTACTTGCCATCTAATTTTGCACTGGGCTTCACTGAAAATCCTGTCAGGTACTGCGTATAAATAAATAAATAAATAAATAAATATAATAAATAAATAAATAAATTTATGCCATTGCACTAAACGTGAAAGCTGTAAAAAGTGCGCGGCAGTGATTTCCTCATACTACATCGACAAACTCAAGGAGCGTGCGTTGGAATGCTAGTTGGCAAATGCGCTAAAAACTGCCCTTGGTACGAGACATCATGCAGCATAGAAGCGGAACTGACGAACACAGTCTGTGAGCGTCGCTGAAAGATCTGCGTATATTCACCGAAGCTTACCACAATTACTTTTAATTGTGCCAAGAACGATTTTTGCCCTAACTATCTCCTTAACCATTTCAAGACGTCTGCCATCAGGATAAAAAAAAGACAACCCTGAAGACAGAGAGCGAAGACTGCATTTTCCTGAATTTTGAGCATTATGGACACATTTCTTGAAACTCCCGGTAATATGTATTGAATCGCCACTTGTTCCCCTCACACTGTCTCCTTGCGAGTTTATAGGGTCCTTCTACACAAATAAAACCTCCCTGTCTTCTGTGTTGTTGTTCTAGTCCTCGACATAAATAAACAACTGCAATTGACATTTCAAATGTTGGGCTTTCTAGTGAAGCGTGCAAGAATTATCAAGTTGAAAAAAATCTACAGGACACGTTAGCGTCTATAGAACTAGTTCTACTGAATATTTTTGGAAAATTGGTTGTCAGGGGCAATTTCAAAGACCTTCCGCTTCTTGTCTGTCTCATATTGTGTCGCAACAGCTCCAAATCACTCTACTCGTAGACACGATAGCCTTAGCAAGAGAAAAAAAAAGAAAACAAAAACCAACATACAAGAGAGATAACTGAACGCACCTTCTCTTGCCGGTGATGCAGTAAACTAATACATGCCGATCTGCTTACAGTCGTGTACAAGTCGACGCCCTCACAGCAATCCCAGCCGAAACCATTCTGCTAAAACGTCTCAAGCGACACGATCAGTGGAGCACAACACAAGCTCACATGCAAAACCAAAATAATTGTCCCCCCCCCCCCCGACAAAATGTTCCTTGGCACGTGGAAACAATAACTCTTTTTAAAGCCACAGTAATGCTTGAGTGCAGGCTTTCACAGGTCTTCCGCTTCTCTCAAAAGCCATTATCACGGCGACAAACTCTTCAACCGGTTCAAGAAAGGATTCAGTTCAATGATTGGCTTAAGTTTATGTTTGTTCTTTAGGTTACCGATGGTCTAGCCTTGACTTCAACTTTTGCTGCGCATAACAAAGACTGAAACGCATTGTTATCATGCACTCTGTTTTCATTTGGGTGTATTCGAGGCATCACAGGCTTACTCAGGAAGTGGGCACAATTTGCTACCGGAATACCTGAATAGACCCAAATCATGCAGTGTGATGTGTAAGCTGTTCTGAAATAAATTACCTACATCGAAGATCAATCACGACTATATGAAACACTCTGTTTCTTTCTACTTTTCTAGCGAAGGTCTTGCCTGTAACATTATTTCTGTCAAGCTGCAGTGAGTCATTTTAAGCGGTGAATGCTCAATATTGACCACAATCCTATACGTTACCCGCACCTGAACAAGAATTCCCGAAGCCAAGCAGTACCGTGATTAACGAGCTGCATTGTCCCATCTTAAAAACGTATATATCGCCTGCTGTATTTTCCAGCCTTCATATAACGGTCTTGGCCGTGGTCACGTTTGCCTTTTTATTTTACTTCACACTTTTATTCACTTATTTAGAAAAATCTAAGGAGTCGGGGACTTAGTCATCCCGATGACCTAAAAAAGTACCCGCCTCCTTAGTTTTAGTGTACAAAGCAGTGGATATAACAGAAGTGTCATATGTCATATACACTCAACTTTGAAAGAATTGTGCAACTTTAGTTAGCTTCAGCGGCATAGCAAGCGACATAAAAATATACCCCACTTAGGACTTTTCCACCTCATTTCCTGAAGTGACGAACGCTCCTTTCACACAAACTGCAATGTTCAAATAAATGACCAAATTATGACGATTGGACATCTTATTCTCAATGTTTTTGTAATGTGGTTTCATCCAAAGTTTCATGCAAACGCTGCCTAAAGTGGCGTCATGGTTGCGTTGGGTTCAGACCTCGTTCGGTAGCGTGACCGAGCCTTCGGGTGGAGGAACTGATGTTCAGTAGTTGGTAAAACAAAAGTAAATGAATTCATAGTAATTATTTTGCGCTTATCGGCATATTGAAAAATTGAGAGATTCGTGACGAGCGAGCACGGTGAGCCATCAACGAAGGGCCCAGAGCGTTTTGTCTCACTCAACATCGTCATTATAACACCTCATAATGGATCCTCCTTAATGGTAGATAGTCGCACACGTTCAAGACACCGCCCACAAGGAGGACAGCCAATAACGCACTGTCGCAGAAGGGTCGTATCACACGTTGATGGAGCAAAGTTATTGCGGTCAAAGACACTGTCGTGGGGTCAGGCCAGGAGAACGAGATGTTGAACAAGTTCTTCTATCTTTCCGCAGATTTGCAGGAAAAGTTACTCGAAAAACGTGGCACAAGGCTTATAACGAGAAGAACGAAGATGGTCCTGTGATCTCGGTACTCCGAGAAATAGAATACATATAGTATCGATTAGTTACAGAAAATTAGCTATTTATGCAGATATGAGAGAAAATATTACTAAGTGGACGGACTATCAGCACCTGAGATATCCCTGCAAACCTCAGTGGTGTCCAGAAAGTTAGACGTTACTTTAGCCAAATTTTGATGTCGTGTCCCCCAATTAAACTTTTATTTACACAGAGCTGGTCTGGCAATATCTCCCCTGTGCCCATTCTGCGAAGGAACAGAAACAATTGAGCATTACTTTATATCATGTCAGAACTATTCATTTATTAGGAAAAGACTTTTATTTATTCCGTTTTTCACCGTAGGTTTGAATTCAACTGCAGATAATGTTTTCAGTTTCGGTGCCTCCGGCTTGGGAAATTGCCAGAGAAACGTATATTTGATGTGGTATGCCATTTTATTCAAGAATCTAAACGCATGTCAATATAACACCGGCTTACTATATCATTCGCAAATTCTTGTGATATTATTGATAATGTGAATGAAAACTGAACATTCAGTGGATTTTGATCGGGTGAGGTAAATTCAACTGCCTGGTCTACTCAAGATTTCAGTCTTTTGATATAGTATTATCTCTCTTTTTTATTGTTTGATATTTTTTATTACTATTTTATTTTTGAAAGATAGTTTGCAATTCTTTTTTTTCTTTGTTCTTTTAATGATAGGCTCACCATTTGTGTATCACATATAGCTAGCTACGGCAAGCGTTCATGACCAATACTCCAGAGTGGGTATGTGCCAGTGCTTACAGGTAACAAACAAACAAACAACAAACAAACAAACAAGACCTCTAATGCTTGGAAAGAGAAAAATACTGCATGCTGTGCCATATGTGCACAAAATGTTCCACAACCTGAAGGAAGGTTTCCATTGGCACCATGTGCCGGTGGTCTTCTCTGCTATGACTAAGCTGTCGAGGCTGTGTGCCTACCTAATCTTCAAGAGGTGCCAAGGCGGCGTGCGACAAGAAGCCTACAAAGCCCTTTCTGCGTTGTGCCGTGGGCACTGTTTATGAAATCTCCCTGAGCTGTGGAAAGGTCTACATAGGCCAGACAAGGCGACGTGCTTAAGACTGCTTAGGAAAGTATTCATTATCAATTAGGAATGGAATATGGTCTCACCTAATCTTCTACTGTACATCTTGCGGCTTTACACCGGAGTTCGATCACACGCGACTACGTAGGAGCAGCGAAGATCCGCTGGCTCGAGAGGTGGTGGAAGCGTTTCACATCAGAAAGGCCCACGCTTTATATGTTCATGCAAAGGAGTACTTGGCCAAATTTTTGAGTACACCTACCTTCAAATAAGAACCACAACATTCGTGTGGTTGTAAGTAGAAACTACCTGCAATCAGTACAAATTACAGAATGCTGAGATACAGCTTGAAACATTACATCCTTCAAGAAATTTTAAAAAGTTACAGGCCAATCAGCTTACTCTCAGTTATCTACAAAAATAACAGCTAATAGAATCAATACGTTATTAGAGTTCAATGAGCCAAAGGATCAAGCAGGGTTTCGTACCGGCTGCTCCACAATAGACCATATTCATACTATCAATCAGGTAATAGAGAAATGTGCTGAATACAACCAATCCCTATGTATACATTGTTTTCATAGATTACGAGAAGGCGTTTAACTCAGTCGAGACATCACCAGTAATGCAGGCACTACGGAATCAGGGCGTCAAAAAATCCTACATAAAAATACTGCAATAAATCTACAGAGGATCCACAGCCACCATACTTCTCCATAAATAAAGTGAAAGAATCCCAATTTTGAAGGGTGTAAGGCAGAGAGACACAATCTCTTCAAATGTTATTCACCGCGTATTTACAGGAGGTATTCAGGACTCTAGATTGGGAAGAGTTAGAGATACGAGTTAATGAAGAGTACCTTAATAACCGGCGATTCGCTGATTGACATTGCGCTGATGCGGGACGAATTACAGGTCATAATTACTGAACTGGACACGGAAAGCAGTAAAGTATGTCTGAAAATTAATATGCACAAAACTAAAGTAATGCGCAACAATCTCGGCAAAAAACAGCAGTTTGTGATACGTGCAGAGGCGCTGGCAGTTCTTAAAGGATATGTCTACATATGGCAAGTAATAGGCGCGGAGGCGAACCACGAGATTGAAGTAACTGGAAGAATAAGAATCGAGTAGAGCACACTCGGCAAGCAATCTCAAATTATGACTGGTAGATTGCCACTATTCCTCAAAAGGAAGGTATATAACAGTTGAATCTTGCCAGTTCTTGCCTACAGAGCAGAAACCTGAAGGCTTACAAAGAAGGTTCAGCTTAAATTGAGGAGGACTCAGCGTGCGATGGAAAGGAAACTGATAGGTGTAACCTTAATAGACAAGAAGAGAGCAGAGTGGGTCAGAGAACAAACTGTGGTTAGGAATGTTATAGTTGAAATCAAGAAAAAAAATGGACATGGGCCAGACACGTGGCACGTAGGCAGGATAACTGGTGTTCATTAAGGGTAACTGACTCGATTGACAGAGAAGGCAAACGCCCGAAGGGGAGACAGAGAGTTAGGTGGGCAGGTGAGATTAAGAAGTTTGCGGGTATAAATTGGCAGCAGCAAGCACAGGACCGGGTTAACTGGCGGAACATCGGAGAGGCCTTTGTCCTGCAGTGGACATAGTCAGGCTGATGATGATGATGATGATGATGATGATGATGATGATGTTCTTGCTGCTTGACCACACAATATTATTCTTAGCATTGATTTCTTGACCAGTCACTCTGCCCTCATCGATTGTTCATGCGGTGTTTTAAGGCTCATGTTGCCTTTGACGATGCCCCTCCTGCAAGTTCCGCGCGCCTACGGTCTATGGAGTTTCTATGACTTCCACCTCAAACTGCTGTGTACGTCCTTATGTCAACTTTTCCGTCAGTTACTGATGGCGACTACTAGTGGCTCCCTGGCCTGACTACGTCCCTGCAGTGGACGTAGTCAGGCTGATGATGATGATGATGAAGATACAACATGCTTTAGTTCATGAATGTAAATATATATGTGTTTTATCTAACAAAACAATCGCCTTCATTGAGAGTGTATAAAAGAAAAATATGCATATGCCGTTGTGCTGCGCTTCGTGTTCTCAATGCAGAAAGTGTGCACGCTGTATTATACGTCACATCGCAACTTTGTTATGCCACTTATGTTACTTTGGCTGATTCATTATCACAGTTGAACCTGCCTTTAACGATGTCATAACAGACCCACGAATTATTTCATTAAATGGGCAACTTCGTAACATAGAGATAACGACAAACCAATTGCTTGCACAACCTTCATGAGCAGTGGAAGCACAGAATCCTCGTAGCTTGCCAGGGAAATCACAGCATCCTCGACACGCCCCAGCAAAGCGCAGAAGGTCGGCGGCGTCCATAAACTGTCTTGGTGCGGGCACGGGAGCATCGACAGTATCCGGATCATTCACATCTTCCAGACCCCTCTTGTGCACCGGAAAAAAAGGTGCTCATCTTCTCGTTATCGAGAACCTCTGTTGTGTCGGTGTGTGCGTCAGCGTTCACGAAGTTATCGAAGTTGGCACCACTTCGTCACGCCGATAGAGCTCTTCCGAACAACTGGGCGATGCCTCGTCCTGCTCATGTGGCGGACTTATGGGACCCGACGAAGCCTCTGCCTCCTCTGCTGTACCGCGACTACGTTGTCTGCACACCGCAATACCTTATGAATGCCATAAACTTGAAAAAAAAAGGATTTGTTTATGCGTCTTTTTTCCCGAAATGTATTGTTGAATCGGGGTTGGCGGTGAATTTCGTTTTGTTGTTTCGCGTTGTTGTTGTTGTTGTTGTTGTTGTTTTTATTTTAGACAAATGTATGTCTCGGATACAAGGGCAAAAGGCAGATGTCATCTGCCTGACGGGACCCAAATACCCGAAAGCACCACTCAGAGCATACAATATAAAAAGAAATACAATATAACACACTAATAATGCATGCGTAACATTGTTTTTGTACTGAGTAAATAGAGTACATACTTGTACAATAATAAAAAAATATTCATAACACTACAAATAACGAAACCAGAGAAACATATGACTGCTATATACAGAAATTATCAATCTTAAGGACAGGATAGAAGGTAAGCTTTGATATTTCTTTTGAAAGATTTCAGAGACAGAGATTGCTGCGCGATTTCTACATACATGAGTATGAAGACTGGGAATTACATATGTGAGTGCTTGCGTTCCATAGGTGGTTCGGACAAGTGGAATTCTATAATGGTCGTATCTTAATTCATAAGACACATAGCTACTAGATTGCAGTTCAATATATCTAGAAGGATTAAGCTTCATTTCATTAAAAACATAACAGAGTAATTGAAACTCATATAGTTGACTCACCTTTAGACCACAGTGTTCTAAAAAGTATGAACCTGTGTGATCGTTGTATGATAGATTTTCTACATATCGTATTGCTCTCTTTTGCAATCCTATCAGCCTAACAAGATTAGTTTTAGATGTAGACCCCCAAATCATTAGTAGTGAAGGTGTGAATGAATTAGGGTGTAATATAGCTGCCACTTTAAAGATTTTGGAACAAGGTTTCCAAGCTAGTGGAGTACAGCGAGGGAACTTGATATGTTGGCATGAATACGCTGAATATGTTGGCAAAAACATTCAGCATAAGGGAAACTGCAGAAGGGATCGTAAGCGTTTTTGTGAAATTGAGAAATTCCTCAAGACAGGTTTCGCAAAACCGAGTTTCAACTGCTTGCTGCATTTCAATATTCACCTCAACGATCGTGCTCAAAAGTGGGCTCATGCCGTTCTTTATTGGCTCTTCCGCTTGGCCGAAACACTAAACAAGGGTCAGGATTTCAGTCAGGAACATCTTTGCGCCTCTAGTTCTAGTACTTTTTTACTTTTTTAAAGAAAACTGGGAAACTTGGGAAATATAGTTGCCTAGCTCCTACAGAAAAATGCTTATTTAGATCAGCAGGGTGTGGTCGCGCGCACTGTATGTTTAGAGAAGATAAGCAGATGGCTCGTGATCTCGTCCGCGTTGCCTTATAAATCGTGAAGCCACAGAGACGCCATCATTTTGTCCACTTGTGTGCCATCGCATGCTAAAGTTGGGAGCTACAAGCGTGACTGTACTTGAAAAACACAAGTTCTTTTTTGTCTGTCAAATTTAATGTTGCGCTCTAGCACGGAAGCAGACCTCACTGGCATATTCAACAAATTCAGCAGGATTCTAGACGCTACGAACATTTTCACGTAAAAGCGATGTTGGACTCACATAATTTCTATCATTCATTAAAATAAGCGTGGGTTTACATGTTTTGGTGTTTTTGCAACAAAGGAGCAGGTGTCCTGATAGAAGTGGAATGACAAGAGTTTTATAATGCGTGTCAGGCTGTCGGTTTTATGGCGCAGGCGTCTGAACAGCAATAACACCAGACACGCCCAGGCATGCATAGCCTTCATGACCAATCAGCACGCCAATCAATGCAAACACGAAAAGTGTGCGAGTGAATGCAGAAACATTTATTAAACCGAGGTGCCGAAGCAATACACCTAAGCCTGTTGATATTCATATAAGACATAATTTGAACGGTCGTACACTTGCACTGCATACTTCATACGAACTCTGATATTCATTCTGGAATATTGAGGTTCGTCTACACCGAGACCTTTTGCAAGTATCCATAGTTTTGTCATCACGTTTCGCGACGTGCACTGGGTATCTTTTTGGCTATCACTGAAATTAAACATCGAAGTCTACGAATGTCAAATCATGCCAACTGTATGGTAAGTGTAAAAAGTAGCATCATCGTTTAGAGGCCATATGGAGTGCGTATTCGGGACGGTGTCGAATTTGCTTAACCATGATAACGATTTATATGGAGTTGGTTTATGTCATGGTTAAAATTTAACGCTAATAATATCACACCCACTCTTCAGCAGCGCTAAATATTATTCCCAAAGTTTGAAAAAAAACTGGCAGATCCCACGTACAGTGGGAATAGATGACATGCGAAGCACGAATGAGAAATGTTGATATGTCACCTTAAAATCAGCACAACGTTATGAAGTGGTGGTAAATTATGCCGTATACATGACTTCCGTGTCATGATTATCATGTTTGAGTGTGTCGTTTACCTTCGTCATGTATTCACGACACGTGACACCGAATTTAGTATATGTGGAGCTAGTGAAACGGCCGCGAGCACGCTACAAACGTGGTATGTTGTCATGTACGTACATGACACGCGTGTAAGGATTATCATGTTTGCACCAGTCATATATTTCGTCATGCATTGACGTAACGTAATACCATATTTGGTACATGTGCAGCTAGCAAAACGGCCGCAAGCGCATCATGAAGGGCCCAATATACTCCAATGTAGCGTTGACACGCACGCACGCTGGGCACAGCGATGCTATACGTTACCAAAACGCGAGCACTCTATAGTCTGGCGCCAGTCGCGACCAGCGTCCGCCGGCGTGGCCCGACGGCAACCGTCGCGAAATGCGACATGCTGCTTTTCGCGCCGATGCGTTACCTAGACAACACTGCGTCTCACACTTTTCCTGACGGAGGGACGCCGAACACGCTGAAAAGCGCACGCGTCAAAGTAACGCAGCGCGGCGCGCGGCTGCGAGTATATATGGCCGGTCCGGCGCCTGGCATGGCAACGCCGGCGTGACGCGACGAAGTGAGCGCCGGTGAGCACGCGCACCACGTCACGTCGAAACGTATTGGCACCTTGACTGTGGAATGTAGTCATGATCTCACATTACACGCATCTAATGATAATCATGTTTGCACCAGTCACATACCTCGGTCATCCATTGGCGTCACGTAATACAAAACTTGGCATATCTGAAGCTAGCGAAACGGCCTCGAGCGCACCATCAGTGTGGCATGTAGCCATGTTGTTACATGAGATGCACGTCGTGATTATCATGTTTCGATGTGTCATTTATTTAGGTCGTCTGTTCGCGTCAAGTAATACCGAGTTTGGTACATGTGAAGCTAGCGAAACGGCCGCGAGCGCATCATGACCGTGGCATGTAGTCATGTCGTGACATGACACGCATGTCATGATTTTCATGTTATAGGGTTTGTCGCTTGTATACGCCATGCAATCATGTCATACCATACCAGTTCTGCAACATGTTATGTGAACGAAACCAACGCAAGAGCTGCAGGAACATGAAAGGTAAATCATGACATTTGTCACATACATGTCATGATTTTCATGTCATGGCTAGTCAAGTATGTTCTCCATACAGTCATGTTATGCCATACCAAGTTTCGTATCGATACCATTATCGAAACGGCCAGGAGCGCTAAGAGTCGTGGGTGGCTAGATAGATAGAAACGCCCGAAGTCGCCGAAGTTCGCTATTTAAACACGATCACGTGCGTTAAAGAAAAAAGCCTTCGCCAGTGGAGTGAGCGAAAACAAAGGTTTCATGGCTTATACAGATTACAAATTCGTCCCTGACCGGCAAAACGTTCCGTTTGGCGAAGCCAGGCACGAGCTTACCGCTTGTGCGCACACTTCGTGGCCTTCTTTCTTCTGTTAATATTCAACAATATTTAACATCATATATGCGCATATTTGTGTACCGGTAAAAATTCGCAAAATCAAACCACTGGTTTGATTCTCAATGATTTAGTTTGTGAAAATTTAAACGTAGAAATGCTCGGGCTAATAAACTTTGAATTCGATGAGATGTAAATGAGAAGAGAGAGAGACCCGTTTTTTGCACTTCAGAATCGCGTGGCCAGTGAAGTAGTTGTAGCGCCTGAAAGAGAGAGAAAGAAAAGCACGTCGTAGAGTTTAGAAATACATTTAATTTCATAGAAGACAGCTGCACAGGTGGAACTGATACTGACACTTTGCATCCTAAAGCATTCCTCTGCACACGACACCACACCTGCTTCATTAATTGGATGCCAGCCTTGCTCAAGTGTAGTTAGGTCCAGGTTCAAATACATTGTTTCGACGCATGTATAGATCAATCACTTCTACCCTAACCACGGTTTGTTTTTGCGAATCATTAGGAAACACCATGTAACGAGAATATACATGTATAAACAAATCCTTCAGTGTATAGCGAAAAGTGAAACATGATTGGTTTTTGTGTGATTAGCTACATTCTTGCACAACCAGAGATTTCAATAGCTGATTCCAGATACCACCACTCACCTCCATAATGCCATTGTCTTTCGAGGCACAAAAACAACAAAATAATCAAAGGATGCAGCACATACAGAAGTTAACGAACTGCTGCAGAAACCTTTATTCTTAAGGCTACAGTAGAATACTTGAAATCGAGTTTTGAGAACAGGGTCTGCCGAAGAACCTACATGCGTATCACACGCTATTCTTTGATTTACCCCATAGAACCGTAGTTACCCCAAGTGTTACGGATTACAGCTGCTTGCAGCGTCTTCGTCGAGACACGCATATTTCCAAGTTCATCTCGTCTGGTTATCCAGCGATCCTTTCTATCCCCCCGCGTAGACTTGCTGTAAAGTTGTCGGCTCTGGATGTTAAACTTCTCGCTCAAGTTCACTTCCTATCACAGATGCAAGCCAGAAAGTTATCCGACGCGTCACGCTGATCCAGTGGTTAGAATGATCGACTGGTGAACCGAAGGTCGCTGTATCAAATCCCGACCACAGTGGCCGTATTTTTTATTTATTCATTTGTACACACTGCAGGCCCTAATCCGGCCCATGCAGGAGTGGATACATAGAGGTAACATCAGACATAATAACGCCCCACAAAAAGAAAAGAAAGTAAGTATGATACACATAGGATGGATGGATGGTAAAACTTTACTTCGTCAGAAAGCAACTGCTGATGATTCCGTGTTAGATGGCCATCAACCCAAGGTTGGTGGCGACCTGTGTGGCCCACTCCACGACCCTTAACTGGACGACTGGGTCTTAGCTGGTCAACACGGCCTCCCAGTGCTCGAGAGAGGGATCACGCATGATATCCACAGGCGGTGGCACTATGCTACATTCCCAAAGTATGTGATCATATGTTGCCACAGCCTGACACTATTTGCATTGCGGCTTAATCTCCTCCGGGTACATTTCGTTCAACACGTAAGGGTTGGGAAAAGATCGCGTCTGCAGTTTTCTCCAGACGCATTCCTGCGCCTTAGTCAACCGCTTGCGCGGGGGCGGATGAAACCTCCGCTCTAGTTTATAATGATTCGTTATGTCATGAAAGGACACCAGCCCATCTATCGCGGACCTCCCCGGAACCGGCGGCTCACCTACCCGGCTGACGAAACCTCGAGCATTCAGGTGAGCCGCCTCGTTCCCAGGGTTCCCGAGTGTGCTGGTACCCAGACAATTTCTATTTTTCTAATTTCTCGTCCCGTGGCTCCATGCAGAAATCGTGCGGCGGTCGCCGATATTCTGGCCCTCGCCAGATTTCGGATGGCTGTCTTTGAATCACTGAGAATCAAATCCGACTGCAAATTAGTTCTAGCCAACGCTATTGCCGCTTCCTCTGCAGTTTCCGAGGAGCGGGTTTTGACCGACCCAGAGGTGACCAAGCGTCCCCGCCTGTCCACCACCACAATCACAAAAGCGTCTTTGTCCTTATATTCCGCAACATCTGTATAGACTGCCGCTTTGTACTCGCCGTACTCAACGTGTAAAGCTCCGGCTCTTGCCTGCCTCCGCTGCGTATGGTGAATCGGATGCATATTTTTGGGCAAAGGTTTTATGTATAGGGCCTTATGTAACTCTCGCCGCACCTGAATTTTAGTGTCCCCAGTGGGAGCCTCTGCTCCAATGCCAAGCCTCGAACGTGGGCTTGGCGAGCCCACGTTCCAGGAACGTGGGCTTGGCGAGCGCTGACGTAGAACGAGGAACGAGCGCTTCCAGGAACGAGGAACGTGGGCTTAGCGAGCGCTGACGTAGAGGAGATGGTGACCGCGGTTGGTGACGACGATGTAGGTCGATATTCTGACGTGAGCACAGGTATTCCTCGATATCGGACGGCCTTTCGCCGTTTCGCGGACACGGTGCGTTGACCGCAAATCCTCGAAGACCAGCTTGACGATATCGGCAAAACCGGTAAAGATGGCCAGCCTCTCCACAGTGGAAGCACAGGGGTCTACGTTCCGTATCTCGCCATACATCGCTCTTCCGAGGTCTTGTCTCTGTCGGAAGAGGTGCGCTGCAAGTTGCCTCTACGATATGGCGCGGGCTACGTGTAGTCGGTGCGTAAGTACCAGGTGTCTCGATAGGCGCACAGTGGACAGCAGGCCGCCTGAGCACCTAAGAATAAGTTACCGCGCGTCGTGTCGGTGGTGCAGCCCTTTGCGGCTCCCGTATGGCCTGCCGAATTTCTTCTCGGACAACATCCGCAATAGACAGTTCCGGTGAAGCATGTGGCTGCAGCTTGCGTAGTTCCTCTCTGACAACTGACCGAATGAGCTCCCGCAGAGTGTCAAGATTATCGACGACGTTTGCCGAGAAGACCCCTGCTGATGTACAGGCTACGTCACGATTGTATTAAAAGGCTCTCTGCTGCAGCGTCGTTTCTATTGTTGTAGCTTCCGATCGAAACTCAGCAACAGTGTGCGGCGGATTGCGAACGAGTCCCGCGAACAGCTCTTGTTTTACCCCATGCATGAGATGACGCACCTTGTTGTCGTCAGTCATGTTGGGATCAGTTCGCTTGAACAGGCGGGACATGTCTTCTATGTACATAGCGTCAGTCTCATTTGTGCGTTGATTCCGCGCACGAAGAGCTGCTTCTGCCTTTTCCTGGCGATCATTGTTGCCAAACGTACACAGTAGCTGCCGCCGGAACTCTTCCCAAGACGTAAAAGATGCGTCGTGGTTTTCGTACCACACTCGCGCTGCGTCTTCCAAAGAGACGTATACGTTGCGCAACTTGCCTGCTTCGTTCCATTGGTTTATGTTCGCCACCCTCTCGAAATGATCCAGCCAGTCTTCGGCGTCCTCGAACGGGTCACCATGGAATACCTTCGGTATGACGGGCTGGCTGACAATGAGCTGTGATGGTGCAGCTTGGCTAGTCATGGTGGTGGCGTTTATTGTTTCCGTCGCTGATGCCCTTGGCACTGGGGGAAGTGGTCGAAATTCTGGTGAATCCCCTCGAATACGGCGAATGATCCGTTGGTGCACCGGCGTAAGCTGCACGGCTTGCGGATGGTCAGGGCTTGGACTTCGCTCTCTCGTGGGGGTTGGAATCATCTACCCCGCTCCTCCACCAGAAAATGTAACGAATGTAGCAACCTCACAACAACGATGTTCTATTTACACGGTTTATTAAGGGCGAATTTCGTGCCCAGAGTGAACGGCGCACAGCAATCAAGATCCAAGGGCGGTAGTCCTCGTGAGCCTCTGCCTCGAGCACCCTCGTTCTCTTCTTCTTCACGCGCGTTGGCTGTTCGGCGGAGTACCGGGCGCATGCAGGGCCGGCTCGTGCATTGCGGCTGGCTTCGTCGCTCGTAGTCGTGCCGTTAGCGTTTCACTGGTTCCCAACGTCCGAGTTGCGCGGAGCAATGGTAATTTCCAGTGGCAATATGGTGGTTTTGGGACGTTAAACCCCACAAATCAATCATCAATGCAAAATGTTTCAACTACGGCTTGGACAGTTTTGCAATTGACATTTAAAATGAAGAGCGCCGTATTAGTGCTGACATGGAACCATGCGATTAAGTGTTTTTTTTAAGTGTTACACAATTTGTAATGTTTTGTAACATCTATTCTGCAAGGAGAGCAGGCCAGCGTTATTATAACTTGTAGCAGCAAATATATACATGACTGTGTACAACCTTTAAGCAAGCATTTCAAGAAGCTTGAGAGGTGATTGCTCGAGTAACCTGCTTCAAGTGAGCGATTACAACTATGCGCTATGACTCTATGTCGGTTGGCAAAGCACGCATTGTTGTCTGTGGAGTGAAATGCTCTCATCCCAAATGGCCTCGAAGATTCTCTTTTTTTTTCTTTTCCTCTGGCAAAAGTAGCAATTAATTTATGTGCGTGTGATATATCTGCACCATGGCTTCTTTCATTTTAACATTACGTGCAGAGACTGTTCAGCATGGACGCTTGTTGGCTGCTATTTTGATAACGCGTGTGCACATGTGCAAGTAGTATTGTAAATACGGAGCGCAGGCATTGTTGGCATGTTCTCGAAATGGTTGCAGCAGATGCTACTGATTGAGCTGTGCTTCAATTTTAGCCCCCTTTTGAACCAGAAGCTTGGTTTAAAATTAGATACTAATTCTTTCTTAATGTTTTCATCATTTTAAAATTTCATCATCATCATCAACCTGACTACACTCACAGCAGAGCAAAGGCCTCTCCCACGATCCGCCAATCAACCCGATCTTGTGCTTTCCGCTGCCACGTTATACCTGCAAACTTTTTAATCTCATCGGCTCACCTAACAGTGTGTTTGCCTTCTCTGAGAATTCAGTCAGTTACCCTTAAGCACCAATGGTTATACTGCCTACGCGCTACTTGCTTGGTTCTCCATTTCTCTTTGTTGATTTCAGCTATAATATCCTTAACCCCTTTTCGTTCCCTGACCCACCCTGCTCCCTTCTTGTCTCTTAAGGTTACACCTGTCATTTTCCTTTTCATCGCTCGCTGCATTGTCGTCAATTTAAGCTGAACCATCTTGGGAGCCTCCAGTTTTCTGCTCCTTTGGTAAGTACCAGCAAGATGCAGCTGTTATATACCTTCCTCTTAAGGGCTACTGGTAGATTGCCATTCATCATTTGAGCATGCTTGATGAATGGGATCCTTCCCATTCATATTCTTATAGTTATTTAAGTCTCATGGTTCGGCTCCACAATTACTACCTGTCAGAAGTAGATATATTCTTTTAGAACTTTCAGCATCTCGCCACCTATTGCAAAGCCTTTTTTTTTCCGAGACTGTTGCACATTACTTTAGTTTTGTGCATATTGATTTACAGACCTACCCTTCTGCTTTCCGTGTCCAGTTCACTAATCATGAGCTGCAATTCGCTTCCTGATTCACTCATCAATTCAATGTCATCAGCAAATTGCAGGTTATTAAGACACTCTACATTAACTCTTATCCCTAGCTCTTCCCAATCAATGGCCCTGAAGACCTCCTGTAAACATGCAGCGAATAGTATTGGAGAGATTGTGTTTCCCTGCTTTACACCCTTGCTAATTTGGACTCTTTCACTTTCTTTACGGAGAACTATGGTGGCTGTGGATCCGCTGTAGATTTCTTTTAGTAGGTTTATATAGGGTTCGTCGATGCCTTGACTCTGTAGCGCCTGCATCACTGCTGATGTTTTAACTGAGTCGAACACCTCATAATCTATGAAGGCTATGTATAGGGGTTGGTTGTATTCTGCGCATTTCTCTATCACCTCATTGATAGCATGAATGTAGTCTACTGTGGTGTAGAACCAAGTAACCCTCTAATACCAGTGTCACACGGAAACATTTAATCACGATCAGGGCGATCCGGATCAGTTTTCTTGATCGCTATCAACTTTATGACCGCTGCTACATGGCCCAAGCTAATCCAGTTCGAGCTTGGGTCAGATGAAATGCCCCAAGTGACATTTGCGTGCCGTAAACCATGCCACTGACGAAACTCGGCGTACTGTATATCTATAGAGCCCTTTGTCAGCAATGTTACCTATTCATGCAAGGATCGCTCGAACGTCAAAAAGTTCGCAATGCCACTAGAATGTGATTTCATAAATCCATCATTCGATAAAATTTTCTTAGCACTTACTTGTATTGCTGTG
The DNA here is from genome assembly GCA_013436015.1 of Rhipicephalus annulatus. Taxonomy (NCBI): domain Eukaryota; kingdom Metazoa; phylum Arthropoda; class Arachnida; order Ixodida; family Ixodidae; genus Rhipicephalus; species Rhipicephalus annulatus. The sequence goes on along the minus strand of WOVY01002285.1, from coordinate 49,976 downwards.
TGAGATTCTTAACCTTCGCTTTTATTTCTGATGGCCCCCGCTCGTAGCCGTAAAGTAAAAGTGAAGCTTCACTCTCGTTGTACGCGCCAGTGTTTCACTACTGTCTCCTCAAGTCTGTTCCAGTCGCTCCTACCAGCGGCCAATCACTTTAAAGGTCTCTTCGTTCGACCAAGAAGTGCATATACATTGCGATGCAGTCGAAAGGCTTGCGACACTCATAATCAGTTTGCTTCTAGGCGCTCCAACAGCTTCGACCGGGCAAGAGTTGAAATAAGCGCCGAAGGCAACGGTCGACTGCTGGTCATCTGCTTGTCGTCTGCTTCTCCCGTAATATATACATGCGGTCGATGCGAATCTTAAAATATGCATTACTTGAGATATTATTTTAATTTACACAGTTTAGACTTTGTTTTTCTTTATAAGCATCTAGCTGTTTTAATGTGCTTTTATTGAACTATCCTAGATTTCTTGTTTATTGTGCTTTCAACAAGCTCAGCTAGGGGGTGCAGATGACAGCAAAATCGCGATCTGTCAGGCAGATCACGATAGCCTTGATCCCGATCAAGGCCTGATCGTGATTAAATGTAGAACTTGTAGCAGCACCTAATCTTGATTGTGGTTAATCCAGATTGACACTGATCACGATTAAATGTGCCCGTGTGACACTGGTATAAGTATATTGAGAGCCTAATCTGCCTGCTCCTCCTTTTTTCATTATTGTTTTTGTTGGCCTTCTACAACAATTCCATTCTTTTTAAATTATAGGTGAGGGAAGGTAACAGCAAGCTTTTAATTACCATTTTTAACTGGGACATAATGTGATTTCATACGGAAGGGCAGATAGAAGAGAATATCGCAGGCGTGATGCTGATAAATAAGCAAGTGGAAGTAGGCATTATGGAGCAAATGTTGGTTGCTGAAACATTCATCAAAATTTAGGTATAAAATTGGCAGCCTTTGTAATGCATAGAACAGATTGCATGTAGTTTATGGTATTCCTGCTATTGATGGCATGGTTAGGGAAACACAGGAGAGGATATGACACTATACTGCAATGTACTTGCAGCTATAGAATGACTGTTGCTGAAGTATGTCAACTCTATATTATGGGGTACGGCCTTCATCCTATATTTCACATGAAATAGGTTGACAAAAACAAACTTCCAACAAATCTTGGCTGTGATTCTGAATGGGAAGCCCCTTTTTTTTTCAATTGGATTTTGCATTTTCTGTAGGTTCAATATGTTGAACCACTTCATTTAATGTTGTCAAAAGGTAGAGCATTCACCGCAACAATGTAAGAAATGTAATCTTGTGCTGGATTAGCACATCACATGTATAAAATTGTAAATAGAGACTAATGCACCAGAAATGGTGTAATAATGCATAATGCACCAGAAAGCTATAATGCACCAGAAATGGTGTAAAGATAAAAAGATGGTGTAGCACTGTTACCTGGATGATCAACCATTGCTAGTTGAAAAAGATCGAATAAACTCAAAAACTTTAGCATAGCAATATGTTTAAACAATAGAATGTCGATAAATTATGCAGCAATTTTTTTTAATTGTGATGGTAACTTTTTAAGCATAGTATGCCTTGACGTTCATTATTTTATGCTGGGCCAAATAAAAATGCTGTTTTGGTGTACAGATTATTTAATAGCAGAGGTTTTGGTTGAATGTTCAGCTATGCAGCTTTCCTGTGTTGTTGAAATTTGGCCGAGAATTGCTGTGATGTAATTCGTTGAGGAAAAATAAACATGCACGCATAGTTATGTCATTGGTGCATTTATTTGAGTGTGTAATTGTGAGAAGGACATTCAGATAGTTTTATATTATATCTATGAACATTTATTTTTCTGTTGTTGATAACCCATGCATTCTCGCTAAACAAATGGAGGAGACTTAGAATGATAATTTCTTGCAGTGTTCCCAATCGGTCATGTTGTGTGCCTACCGTTTCTGTTTTGATGGCTGCTATTTTTATTTTTTGTTGTGATATCAAAGAAATCAGTAGGAGTGTGGTTTGCAATGTCTTTCTCGCGTCATGCATCCTGCACTATTTTTACATTCTTTCACATGTATGTACAAATGCATATTAAAGGGCCAGTAATAAACCCCAAGGTCGAAAAATTGTTGTAAAGAGAAATATGTGCACTTTTACTTCGTGAACAATGCTGCCGCAAGAATTTTACAAATTCGTGCTATATTAAGGAAGTTACGGGGGCTAGAACATCGCGTTCGGCTGGTTTCAAATTTTCACGTGGCCTCGCCATCCTTCTCCTTCAGAGGGAGGGGAAGGCATGGCCCATCGTTATGACTCTGTCGGCTTCGGCAATGTGACAAGACGTCAGCGATTGACGTCATTGGTGAACTTGATCAGTCGCAACGTCGCACTTGCGCTTGCTGTGATGCCTGGTTGTTTACTGTTTACCTAGTGCAGATGCTTCTTCGCAGCCTAGTCGTTCGATTTGCAGCCGACAATGATTTGCAGCAAAACTGCATTCCAAAACTGGTCATGAAGTTGGCCCGAATTTTACGGAGTTTGATTTTTTGAGAGCGGAATGTCGCGCCACCTGGCTGCAGCAACACAAAAAAACTAAAATGATGCGCTTAATAGTGGTTGTGCTGATCAACAGGTGGCACGACAATCTGCTTACTTCCAAAAACTGGGTCAATGAAGTGTTCCAATTTCGATGCATGGAGCCCATGGGGAGTTTTGCAACTCATATGATTGAATACACTTTACTCGAGAAAGGGTATCGTGTGACGCTTCAAGGGCTGCCAAGTCACTGCGGCATCATAGGGAACGAACATGCCGATACTGCCGCGCGGGCAGCCCTTGAAGGAACACGAGAAGAAGCCATACCACTTTCGAGGACCGATGCTGCCAGTAATCTTCGGCGACTTGCGCGTGAAATCACGTTTTCACTATGGTGCCCACGTTTCACGTTTTCACTATGCTGCACAGAACTTAATTCTCTGCTCATCTTAGCTCGACCATCGAGGGTCTTTCCAGTCTCAACGAGCTAACCCACTCCAAGGTGCAAGCTCTCACTTGCGACGCTGGCACTTGTGCAGCTCAGACATAACTCACGGCTGCGTGGTGTGGCTGGGCCTCCCCGTCCCTATATGGGAGCGGCCCATGATCATCCCCTTATAAAACAGGGGTGGATGCCTTCAAGACCTCAATAAAGTTTTCTATCTATGTATCTATCTAACCTCATACTCGTAAAACAGGTATTTTTAGCCTCAATATAACAAAGCAGGGTTATCCACGATTTCATTTTAACGTATAATAGAAGTAAATTGGCAATTCGGCCACATTCTTTATATTGAGGTTTAACTGTTCTTTCTGAGGAACTTCCCTGCCGTTTCCTAGTGCAATGCACTGGTAATTAGTGATCATTAACATAAAAAAATATGCATGCCATACAAAAATCAAGCAAAACTGATGTTTCGGCAAGTGTTTTAAGCTTAAACTCCACACTCAAGAAAGTTTCATCGGCCTTAGAAGGACATAGTATGTTATGGTGACATAAAGACAAGTGAGCAAATCGCTGAAAGTGAGTGCTGTTGTTGCTCTATATGCAAGCTATTAAGTGCATGTGTATGATATGCACCCAATAGTGCACGTGAGACCATGAGTGCATGTGAGACCATACAGTATGACAGATTTCATTAGGGCTATAACACATATTGTTCAGATTTTGCAGTAGGATAAAGCATACAAGCCTCTACATTTTGTTTTCTTGCTAACTGACGGTACTTGTAAAAAATTCCACCGTCAACACAATCATGGCGATAGTGTCCTAATTTAATTCGCTTAGTGGTTACTACAAACTCCCACTGCTTACAGAACACATGCACACACACAAAAAAAGACCTGTGGCTGCAGTATGCAGAACCCGGCAGTATGAAAAAGATTTTTGAAATTGTCTGGACTTGTGTAGAGCTGACTGTTTGTATTGCAACAAAAAGTTCTGTATTTCGCTTCTGTAATATATTGTGGCAATGAGCATGGACAGTCAAAGTAGTATATGTATGAGCAGCTCTCATTGTGTAAGCACAGGCCTTTATATGTTGTCTGTTTGGAGAGAGCCTGTCTTGTAACGCTGGAATATTCTGTGCATTCTGTTTTGCTTGTAGGAAATACCATGGTGATTTTTTTAGACACAGGCTGCTCCTTGCATCTTGTATGCCATTGCCAAAGTTAGCTAATGTCCTCATCTAAGACAAAGGCATGTGATAGTTAAAGCAAGATTTGGAACAAATATCCCCAGCACATGTGTGTTGGACTTTGCGACATTAACCGATAATAAACAGGATGCGCGTGTATTTAGCATTGGTCTCTTGCTTGTATATAAAGCACCCTTAAAGAGAAACAAAAAAGCACTACCTAGTGTATCAATCAGACTTATTTCTGCGATAACTTGAGATTCACCACATTTACTTAAGTTTACTTAGCAAAAAAGAAGAAATATGACAAATGGCTACCAACACCACACTCAAGTTCTCACGATGGCACCCTATATGAGCTCAAGCATTTTGACGACCTCTGTTTGGGTATGCCTAATCACTTACTGTTTTACAATTTCATGGCATTCATAATATTGTGTGTAGCTCTACAGTTCAATTGCTTGGTCGTTGCACTGCAATATTAAAAAGCCAACTAAAGACGACCTGCCGAGTGTAGCATGTACTGTAGCAGCGCAGTATAAGTACAAGTAAAGAATTGAAAATCATGCCACAGATTAGTTTTTACACTGAGCAGTTTTTCATGAAATGAATATTTTGAAGCTGTCTTTATAAATATTAACCATCAGTGGGTTATTTGTACACCCCTAAAAGTGTATTTCAAATGTTTAAAAGCCATACAGCCATTTCAAAAATAAAATAAATTAAACACCAGTGAGGGAAGAGTGATAGAATAGAAGGATTCATTAGACTTTCCAAAAATGTTTTTTTTTATTTGCGAAGGAGTGTTGCCCACGCGGAACAAATGGCAGTCTCCGACCGCCCCAACTTCCTGTTTAGCTTGATCGCGATTGAAAATGCACAGTCAGACACCTGACTGCAGGTGTCACGTGGGAAATTTTGATAGCGGTCGTTACACCATTGAGTTAACACTACACGTTACACCTGGGTTCTATCCTGCATATTAGGTGCACGGTGGTGCACCGGTCAATTTAAATAGCAATCAGGCTCGACAGAGATTTGAGTGACGCCTTCGTTAAGCTCCATGCGTGGTAATTTGGATCGTGAAATCCGATCTGATTCTGCAAAAAAATGCACGTGAGACACCTGTCTTCCACGATTTGGTCTATTGAGTTTGGAAGATCGAATGAACAGCGACCGAGAACGCTCTCGTGTGGCTGAAGGTTGTGAATATGCGTTTCAGAAATCGTCCATTTTTTTTTCATCGAACATCTGAATGCTGCTGAAATGCGAATGTACGCCATATCGCTTTAAGGTCCCTAGATGAAACATCGCTTATGCCTGCAGCGCTCTCCCACAGTATGCGGCGGTTACCGATGAAAAAAAAAGCGGCAACAGCGGCGCTTGTCACTTCTTCTTCGAAACATTCGAACATGTAGTGCAGCGCTCAGCGTTTGCTCGGACGTCGTTCCTGCTGTCGTCGTCGCCCTAAACAGCGTGCGGAGGCCTCAAAGTTTCGGAATTTCACGCTGCGCTAAGCCCACAATGTGAGTTGTTCAGCTGTCTGTGATCTCACACATATCCCGGTAGAGAGTGTGTTAGGAGAATGTTGCGACGCGCGCTAGTGCTTTCGAACGTTTCATATGTTCGGCTACGTTTGGCAGTTGCAACATAATCAGCACTGCAGGTGAGCCTGAACTACAGAGTATATTTTTTTTCTGTCCTGTGCAACGAACAGCCGCATTCAGGGTAACGCGTTCGTTCTTCTGGTTGTGTTCACGTGTGATTGGCGTAGTGTTCCGGAAAACTGAAACCATGATGTAACCTGTAGGGCCCCCTTTTCTCAAGTGACAGCGGAACATTGGCTCTGACCGAAGGCACAGCTCTGACAAAATCAAGAATGTAGCATAGTCGTGTGTTCAACTGACTGCATTATAACATTGTTGGAGCAAAATTGTAATGACGCGTGGAATCGCGTGGAATTGTAATCGCGTGGAATGAAATCCCGCTCTTGCACGACAGCCGGACCGCAGCTTTCCTTAGAGGGGAAACGTCGTTAGGCCCTGCCTTTAAACTAATGCTCTTGAGAGAGAAAGAATAAAAAAAAACTGAGACAAGGACAACAATCAAGTAGGTGCAATTTCACACTTCGTTGACATTATTGGCACGCTTTGCATTAGAATATTTTCGTACAGCGAAACAAATTGAAGTGTTTCTCAGCCTATTGGTGAGTTGCCGACTCAAGTTTACACACCCTCCTCCACTCCCCTCTTTTTTTTTCTTTAAGGTGGTGATCAAGAACCGCTTACCATGACCAACATCGAGAATCAGTGCCTTGTTTACTTCACCAATGCCATCCAAGGGGAAAAACAGACTGAACTGTCTCCTGTCAGTATTGCAAATCTGGGAAGCTATTTGTCAAGTGCCCAGGTGAATATACGGAGGCACATCAAGAGTGTCTACGGTGGTGACTTGGTTGAATTCTTCAAGTGTTTTCCAGAAATGTTTCAACTTGGAGGAACTACACATGTCTACCTGACCTCGGACATCATGAAGAAGCCTGGAGTTGACGAGCTTGAAAATATGGCCGTTGATTTCCTCAAAAACAAGCTGAAGGACATGAATGCCTACCATTTCTCTCCTGTGCCCTTGAGGGCTCTTCGGAAATGCCTTGGGGAAGCACCACTTGGTGTTCGAAGCATTGATGGCCAGAAACTATCCGGCAAAGGACATGAAGCGCCTGTTGCAGGCCTACTCCGACATATTTGGTGTTTCAAACTCTGGCAACGTGTACCTTTTAGGGGAGGCACGGAGAGCTTTGGATGACGGCGATTTCCGAAATCACTGGTCATCCGATACCAACAGCCTGGATGTCGAGATATCGCGGGACGAAGCTGATGCTGTGCGCTTCTTTCGCCATGTTCTCAACAGTCCTGGAATTGAGCTTGCGAGTTGCAGTGTGGACTCTCTGTTTGCACAAGTTTGTGAGGCTCCTGATAATGTTCAGCATTTTATTAAAAGTAATTACACAGAGGTTAACTTTCTGGACTTCTTCAGGGCGCACAAGGCGGAGTTTTCAGTAGCCACTGGCAGCACTCCGCCGGAGAGGCTTACTAGAAACGATGATGAAGGGTCCGAAGAGGAGGAGTTTCCTCCTTTGCAAACTCAAGAAAGTGCTTACCGGGAGAAGTCTTCAGGCAATGCCTGGGAGACTTCGCCTGACAACGGCAGTCCCACCGATCCAGAGGCAGCTGCGATCAAGTACTTCGAGGACGTCATAAGAACGCAAGACAATGAGTTGACGCATGTTTACAAGCTGCGGGAGCTCCTGGCTGAGGCACCTCTGATCGTATTTTCATACTTCAGTGATGAGTACCCTTACGGTAAATTTGATACATTTTTCTTGGATCACCCTGACCACTTTACCCTTGACAGCAAAGGGGTAGTTATGCTTGCTTCGGCAGCCAAGGGACGAGCATCCAATGCAGAGAGTTATGAACTGGCCCAGCCTAGTTCCGCCAGTAGCACTTCAGAAGGAAGGGTCTTTGGCTGTGAGGACAATGCAGGCACGTTGCATGCAAAGACTGTGCAAATCGAAAAGCTGCTTGAGAAATATTTTGCTGATCTCTTCCACTTGGCTTACAGCTATGGTGTGCGTGTAGTAAAACCAGAAACTGCTCTGGAGATTTCGTCATGTCTCAATCGCAGACTTACTGGCTACCTGGCTCACAACTATGGCAGAAACGTGGTGGAATTCTTTCAGCATCACCAGAGCCGTTTCAAAGTGAGCAAAAATGGCAACATATGTCTTGCTGTTGATAAGGACTTGAGCACGGACACAACAGCGAAAAAGCAACCAAATGTATTGGCTGTTGAGTTTTACGTTGCTTTGATACAGCTTTTGGAGGCCCATCAAGTCAAGGCCGTCTCTCCAGAAGTTCTTTGGAGCTTTCTTCCCCTGACTCCACCGAAAGTACAAGGCTGCTTATGCAAAGTCTACACAAAAGATAACTTCAAGTCGTTTTTTCTCAAGGCTCCAACCAAGTTTGCAATGTCCAAGAACAAGAATATCTACCTTGCTTCTGGCAGTGGGTGTTCAAAATGGGATTCCAGTGATGTGGATGAATACGACTTTGAGAGTACCCTTGAAAATACACATGAAGCTTCTGCACTAGAGCATTTTGTTGATCTTATCAAATCTCTCCGTGTGAACACCTATCTTGTGCCCATAGGTATGCTGCAAGAGCACCTTCACAAGGCTTCATCATTTGTGAAGGAATATTTTGAAGATGTCTACCCACAAGAGAAGTTCATCAACTTTTTCCTAAAGTATGATAGATTTTTTTATGTGCTGCGGCCAATTAACGTCGTATGGCTTACAAAAATTGATAGAGGAAATGCTTCTGATCTTGACAATGAAGTGTGTCCTCTTGACACCATGCCCAGCTCATTCAGGTTGGTGGTTGGTGTCGTTGCAGCTGCATTACTGGTGAAAAGTCCCAAGCCATTCTCAACAATCCTTGGGCATCTGAACATAGTCAAAGACCAGTACAGCCAAGAACTTAACAAACAGCCAGGAAAGAGCAAAACTGAAAAGCTTTGCTCGTTAGTTAGCAATTGCTTTGATATGTTTAAGATTGTTAAGGACAATACCATTTTGTCGTGGCCTCTCAAATATGCCAGCTCTCTGCTTTCTGCATTGGAAGATGCATTGGCTGAAGTTTGTGTGAAGCTAGCGGGTGAAGATATTGTGGAAGTGTGCAACTTTCATGGCACATTACGGCGTAACACTGAAAGGCTGTTCCAGTGTCTCATTCCCGATATCAAAGCATTGCTGGAGTTCTTTTACCACAGGGAAGAATTCTTTGTTCTAGATAAGACACACTTTATTGTTGTTCCCAAATTGTCGGAGTTTGAGTATACTGAAGAAATTTCACAGATGTTGGCGAAAGAGTTGCTGAAGTAGTGCAGACAAAAAGGCACCACTTTTATCTGTCCTTGAAAACTTGAAAGATGAAGGATTCGATCATCATTTCAGTAGCAGCACCGTTCTCAAGGCCATTCTTATGCGCAAGGACAGGTTTAAAATTTGTGATAATATTTTGCTGCTCATTGAAGAGCAGAACAAAAGCTTTGGGAAGTGCAGTTCTGGTGACCACGGTGACATGGGTTCTGGAGACAATGGGAAAGCTATGAGGCCAAAGAAGACAAACTGTACACCAGTCACTGGCATGGGCTGGATAATTAGCTTAGATGGAGTAAGTGGACTGCTTGCCGCTACCTTTGGTAGCTCTGATGATTATGCTGAAGTTTCATTCAAGAGAGATGCTCTCAGTGCCACATCGACCAATTACAATGAACTGATAGTTAGTCAGGAAGTGGAATTCATCGCCGTCAAAGACGATGGTGAATCTGAGTGGGTAATCGTAGAATTGAAAAGTGCTGGCAGTACACCTAGCGGTGAAGAGGAGAAGGAACGCAGTAAACAAGGTGAACCAGCTCACCCTAGCAGTGGTGGGAAGCTTCACATGGACATGTCTGACGCTGCGAGTGAAGGCAATGCATCCGTCAATGGGGATGACTGCATATTCTACTCCAGTGCCTCAGACTCCGAACTAGTGAAGGTGGCAGCTCCGCCATCGAGTGACCGTAATACGAAAAAGGCGAAATCTCCCAAATTCAAAAATGTGACTTCTAAAGAAATAGTTCAAAATGAAGATGCATTAATCCAGGAAAGTGCTTTGCAGGACAGTGCTGACGTTACCATTGTTGACAATGGTTATGGTGCGTTCGAATGGGACACTCCACATAATCAAAAAATTATGGACTTGACCCTTATCCCAAAGACAGAAGCATCTGAGCTGTGTGAAATAACTATCAAGTGTGCCAAATCTGAGGAGCAGAATCCACAGGGTGCGCTTGGGCTGACCAAAATCTCATCAATGGCACACCATGCACCACAGCGTGTGCTTGATGCAGTCATGCCTAAAAAGAACAATAATGTGCCGTGTGCGACATTACCAGCGATCGCTGAACCTTCTGCCATTCAGAGTGATGCTGCCAGGAATGACGCACCCAAGGAGAGCCTTACTGCGTGGGCTGGAACTGGAATTTGGGATATTGAACCACTTCCAGCAGCTTCAAAAGAGCTGCAGCAAGTGCCTAGGCCCCCACCAGCCAATGAAAACATAAAACTGAAAGAGAAAAAAGCGGAAGATTTCAACACCCAAAAGGTTCCAGAAAAGAATGTGACGAGTACGACATCTACATTGCCGCCTGCCTCGGTGAAATTCACATTCCCTTTCACTGGCCCGTTCACAGATTCCAGTATGCATGAAGACCCTAAGAGTGGTAGCAGGTTATATCGCGAGGCATGCGCAGTGAAAACAGCCTATAGTGATGAAAGCAGCAGTAGCAGCAGCCAAGTAGCTTCAAGCGACATAGATCCAGAGCTGTCTGCTGATGACGAGTCTGAGCTGGAGACAGACTACGAAACCTCCCCGAGTAGCTCGCCAAGAACGCAGTCTGTGAAGTCTGAAGGTTACCACTTTGCAGCAGGTGATAATGTGCTTGTGTCACATGGTGGCACTGATGGATCTCGCTTGGATGTGGTGCTTTGATGAAGCCCTGCCTTTTGCCAATGCCACGTGCAACAAGCCCGATGTGGTGTACTCGATACCCGCGACTGTCGCTCTCGTCACGCCTGCTGTTGCAATACTTGAGTCCAATGTCCGAGGCATTCCCGTCAGCCTTGTTGCAGACCCCGCTGCTACCACTTGTCATGAATGGTCAGAGCTTCATGTTGGGAAAAAGGTTGCAGCTCGTGCTGTGGGCAACATTGAAGATTCTACTCTCCTTCTGGTCATCAAGCTGCAGCCACTGTGGCCTAAAGCTGTGCCACGGGCAGCGTTGCCGGATGCTGCCACACAGACGATTTCTACGGGACCCGTACTGGCAGGCTTCGCTCTTGGTGGAATGAGTGGCGTGCACTGCGTGCACACATGTATTCACTGTGGAAGATGGAATTAATGCTCTTCATCAGGATGTGCCTCTTCGAGCCTGCTTGGGTGCCATTGAGGATATTTTGGGGTGTGCGTTTGTTTCTCATTTTTCATATTTTTATTCTTTCTGGAGCACTAAACGATATGCAGAAAGGGTTTAATAGAAATCTGTCTATTGTGGTTTTTGTATTTTTTGTTTAAGTCATTGTCATTTTTTAATAAATCTGCCTGTGTGTCTGGCTACGATCCAAAACGAGCCCTTGTCTGCCTTTTTTAAAAACTGCGTAGGAACCGACCATCTGGTATGCGCAGGACATTTGCATGCATAGTGCATAGATGTTTGCATTGGGGGAGGGAGGGCAGCAGAGCACCTTATGGTTAAGGTGGAAGGAATGAATTTGGTGCAGTAATCTTTTGTCACTCTTTAGGAAGCTTAGTAAGCAGCTTGTTGCAATTTAAGTGCTTCAGCTCGAGAGGTGCTCTATGAACCAAGTTCCTTTAGTGCGATGCTGCTGTAAACGCCGTTAGCATCCACATGCATGTGATACGGGCCTTCATACCTGATGTTCTGCTTATGAAGATCCTGCCTGTAAGCACTTGACTTTTTTGCTTTACTGTAGTGTAGCCTTGAGTGGTGGAATGGGGGGGGGGGGTTCTCCGGAGCAGTGTAGATGTTGCTAGAGACTCTAACATGAAGCAGGCTTCCATGACTGAAAATATTGCAACTGAATGGGGTGAGCTACTGTTGCACGATGCTGTATGCGTACTGGCTGCTAACTGCATTGTTGGGTATCGGGTATCGTGACCAGTGCGAAATAGTAAATCGTAGAGGGGCCTTTGAACCAACCCTCGGGCTTGACAAGAAAGTTAGTTCTATAGACCGAAGACGTATTCGCGAGCACTTCAGCAAAAATTTTTTGGTTGTGCGCAAGTTGTGAACTTCACAAGCATAATTCAAAGCTCTTTTCAAAGTACCATTGTTGCCGTTTGTGAATGAAGGTGGTGGGCAGCCACCGAAGCAATTGTACAGATTCCCATGAGAGCTGTCACTGGCTGATTCGTTGGCAGGGAAAGGGCACACTACTTGGAACTGTGCCTTCCTCCTGTTACAGTGTATATATAATAGTGATGAGAACCTGTGGAAAGTGTTGTCGAGGAAGTATAGGGGATGTTAGTAATAATTTTAATGCAATTGTGAAGAAAGGAAGGTGAAAAATATTGGCAGTGACCAAACCTGTGACCTTCAAATACGTGCAATCCAGAGGTCCCAAATTTGGTCCGTGCCAGCAGCAAGTTATGTTTTTGTCCACATTTTTTCTTCAGGTTTATTTTTTTATGATTACTGCTAATACACATACACTATACTTTTCTTGACAAAGGCAAACGAGCCCTTAAATTTACTTCTTTCTTTGTGTATGGTAATTGATACGGGTAAAACAGTACAGTATATGTTAATGTGCATTTTTGGATTTTAGGACTATGATTATATTTTAGAACTGGGCACACTTGAATAAACTTTGTGTGGTCAATAGGAATACAATGCGATGCCATGAAATTTCGAGTCCCTGTGTTTCCTTGTAACGAAGGATGGTAAACATAGACTGGAAAAGTAAACGCCGCACTCGTAATGCATTTACTTGTGGTTGGGCCTTCAAAACAATTTCTGTGCCTTGTCTTTGGGAGTTAAATGTCTCTGAAGGTACTTTCGATACATTGAGCAAATGGGGTTGAGGTTGATGTGCTATTAAAAGCCTAAGCTATGTATGTAATGTACGCCTTTGTAGATTTATACTTGTGCGAGTGTTCAGTGGTGTTGGAGGTGGGTCTTTGAAGAAATCTGTATAGAAAATTTGGTTGCCGTCTTGAGAGCATCTGAATGTGGGCTCAGTGATGTTCCGTACTACGCTGCAGAATTCACATTCAGAGACATGAAAATCTTTTATTTTGGAGATTTTTCCATGCAAATGCTGACAAAATTCCCAGCATATTTTCCTGCTCAACAGCACTAATTTCCGCCCCCATCCACGCACACGCAGTCTGTAATTACACGTGTCTAACGTACTAGTGACTTTTTAAATCGTGACTAACCTTCCACTGCCGCACAACAAAAGCGTGACTTTATTAATTCATATACTCTTAATATACTGCACATTGTGGCCTTCAAGTCTAACACTACTAGTGAGATAGACATTGCTTCACGTAAATTTCAGAAACAAATCTCAAAAGCTATGCTTGCCTGGTGCATGCATTAGAGCAGAATACAGCAGACGACGGCGCACTGTGACCACTAATTATCAGTCGTCATAGAAGAATTTAACCATTACGGAAATTCCCTGCATTATCACAAGGATTCACTGTTTTCCTTTGGCTCAAAATGACAGGTAAAAATACCCTGAACTAAAAAGAAAATTTCCTGCACGGAACATCACTGTGTGGGCCTTGAGGTTGCATTCGATGTGGTGCCTGGTTAAAAAAAACAATAAAAAGGGGAAATGTTTAGGTGCAGCATTTCCAAATTACTTAGAAGCATAAGTTGTGGCTTAGCCCAGAAATGCAATTGGCATAGCTGTAACGGGTAAGCAAAGTTAAAAGTTAGTTGCCTAATTGTGGTTCTTGAAGGCTTGATTCTTGGCTTTGCATAGATAGATTCCTCAAAGTCGATAAAAAATGAATCTACATTAGATAAAATAGGTGCATGGGTACTGTGGAAAAAACAACATAAACGATTGAGTAGGATAATTATTATTTTTTCACGAGCTTAGCTCCAACAACCAATACTAAGTGACAAATGGGTTTTCGTACTCCATGTACGCTATACAATACATGTCTTTTTTTATAATACAGATTTTTTATAACCCGTATTCACACACAGAGCCTCTTGCTGAGGCTGAAATAGCTTGGCGGAAATAAAGTTGCAATAAAGTAATGAACAAAACCTTGTTAATTTTCAGTTGTTTATGAGAAGTTTGTATTAAAAATATGCTAGATGTGATAGTGTATTGCATGCACCTTTTTTAGAAATCCAAAGGTGCACATATAAATTTCTAGATATTTATATTCAGTTATGTTTATTAAAAAGCACACAAAGTAAATTTATTGTAATGTGCTTTTCAAAAAAAATTAGTCAGCTTTGCACTAGTGATAGCAAGCCCAAAATAAGTGCTAAGCCAGGTGGCCTTCTTTGTTGCTCTTTATTTTGCCACTTTTTTTTCTCTTCTTTTTTATTTATATTTGGCAAAATATGAAAAGGTAGGCTACGTCGTAGAGTTTCCTAAAATGTATATTAGGAAACTGTATGGGCTACGTTAGAGCCGGCAGCCCCAACATTATGACAGTATTGAACAAGAGAAACACACAAACAAGAAAAATATAGAACAAAAGAAAAAAAAAGAACTAATCAGAGGCACTATATATATGTATGTACATAATATATACTCTGTAGTGCTTATGATGGATGAATGAGCACAGTATGTGTAGGCAAAGTCTAGTTAATATACTAGTATCACATTGCGGATAGAGTCCCTACAAATAGTGGCAATGTATAATATGAACTAAAGACAGATAATTATAGTTGTGTCTAATTAAAAAATTCACCTCTCACCATGCTTGCTTTATCTTTTTTGTTTATTTTTATTTCCCTCTTTCTCTCCCTACTTCTTCATTCCTTGTGCTCTCCACCCCCGCTCTGTCTCTCTCTCCCTATGTTTCTCAAGGAGCGTGCGATAGGGGGGTTTGTTGGTAAGACATGAGAAAACATTAAACCACGCCTAGACCCAGGACACTAGGATTAGGAAGGAAATGGAAGGGACCAGCACAGCCTGCGCTAGTCCCGTTCACTTACTTCTTGTGTCGTAGTTTTATGCTTCCCATATACCATTCGTACTTTCCTTTTGCCTTCTGTCTCTTTCTCTCTCTTTACCCATTCTTTCACCCATCAGAATTAGCCACTCGACCGGACAAATTGACGAACGTGATCCGGGAGTGAAGCAGAAAATGAAGAAAAGGGCGCGTAAAAAAGAAGGAAAATAGCGCGTGTCGCTTTATGATGATGATAGTTCGTGGTTTTCAACCAACGGCTGCCATAAACACCTCCGCTTTTGATTGATTGATTGATTGATTGATTGATTGGTTGATTGACCCTTCAACCTGGCGTAACTCACCATGGGGGATCGACCGTGAAACGAGTGGTGCCTCACTATAGAAAACAAATTTGTCGGTAATACTCACTTGAAGAATAGCGCCCTGTCGTCTGGTCTTCTGTTTTGTCCTTTTGTGTGGCCGGTGGTGAAAGTGGTCCTGGAAAGTGATACCATGCTCTGTGCGCTTGCTAGCTTGCGCTTGCTAGCCGTACCCTGGATTTGCCACTGATAAGAGGGTTACCTTCATATTCTCTCGTCTCAGTGAATCCAAAGGCGCTGAATTCTGTTTATTTGCTTTAGCTATTTCAACATTAATAATGCCAGAAATGAAAAATCCACATTTTTGCAAACACTTCACCAGCTGAATATGCAGAATTCTATTATTCGAAAGAGCAATAGCATAAGCAGAAATATTTTTTGGAGGGGTGCAAAGTTAGTTGGCGAATTGTGGTTCTTGAAGTCTTGGCTTTGCATAGATGGATTCTTCAGTGTCGATGAATATATATATATATATATATATATATATATATATTCAGCGGGTCTGGTACGTATAAGAAAAGAAGCTGGTACACGTACGAGAAAGCAAGCAGTTCCTTTATAGATCTCTCTGACGAAGGCCGTGCCACGGGCGAAACGTAAACCTATAAAGGAACTGCTTGCTTTCTTGCTTTCTCGTACGTGTACCAGTTTTTTCTTATGTATATATATATATATATATATATATATATATATATATATATATATATATATATATATATATATATATATATATATATATATATATATATATATATTGGCCGTAGCGTTGTATATAGTCCAGTAGATCCTCCGTGAGCGGTAACAACGAGGTTTATTTCGACGTTTCGGCCTAGAGTCTGGCTTTCATCAGGATTAAAGGTACAGTTTGTTGGTGCTCAGCTTTATACAATCTCAAATCAGAGGGAAAGGAAAGAGGAAAAAGACATAAAAAAAGAAAAAGAAGAAGAGGAAAAGAAGAGAAATAAGGAAAAAAGAAAAAAAGAATATAAGGTGGACTCCCCTCGGGCGCCCCCCTTCCACTCTTCCTTCCACTTCCCCCTTCATCTCTCCCCCTTTCTCCCCTTCAACTTTCTGATGTCAGCGGTCTGTGTATGCTTCCTTTCACTAACGCATTCTTCCCGACCAGACGGCGCCCCCTGGTACTGGTGGTTCGGTGTGGGGCAAAAAAGAGCCTTTTCAGGAAGTTCTAAGCCTTTAACTACTTGGAGCCCCGTTAACATTTCGTCGTAGAAAGAGGGGTGACGCGTATTGCGGCAGAGGCTGGTAAGCGGTCGCAATGTGAATTCCTTGACCGCTTCTGGATTACGCGTGCAGTAGGGGCCTCCCGGCTGTGCACAGGGTTGCTGTTGGGCATGTCATGCATGGCACAATTCACAACAACAACCTCAAGGCTGGTCACCTGCGCAGCGGGAGATGTTGCGTCATGCTCGCTCTGCCAACGCCGCAAGCGACCCACTTCCTCCCCGGCCGGTCTCCTACAACCTCTCCCGTGTCCCGATGCTTCGTTCGATGTCATTGGAATTGACATTTACGGACCACCACTAATATCAGCTAGCGGCAAGCGCTGGATTGTGACAGCAGTTGACCACTTAACAAGGTACGCCGAAACAGCTGCACTTCCTTCAGGATCGGCAGAGGACATCGCCACAATTTTTCCGGAGGCAATCTTTCCGAGACATATGTGGTGCACCACGCATCCTATTCAGCGACCGTGGCAAGGCGTTTCTCTCGAGACTACTCGAACAAGTTCTCCACGCATGTAATACGATTCATAAGATGACTTCCAGCTACCATCCCCAGACTAACGGCCTCACAGAGCGCTTCCATCGAACTTTTACTGATATAGTATTTCGATGCCGACTACACCAACTGGGATACCATCCTGCCATTCGTGACTTTTGCGTACAATATCGCTACGCAGCGCACCACGAACTATTCCCAATTATTTCTCGTCTGTGGCCGTCAACCGACATCTCCGCTCGACATCTCCTTTTTTGACGTCCCTGTGAACTCGTCATCGTCATCAAGTGAGCACCTAATCTCTCGCCTGGCTGATTGTCGCCGACGCGCCCGCCTGAATACAGAGGCAAGCCAACAAGAGCGGAAGACTCGCTACAATGGCGTCCACCGCGTAGTTCGCTTCAATACTAGAAACGAAGTACTGTGGTGGACTCCAGCGCGGGTTCCCGGCCGGCGTGATAAGTTTCACTCGCGTTTCATCGGCCCCTACGCGATAGTCGAGCAGACGTCTCCGGTTGACTACCAAGTAACCCCTGTTGTCATGCCTTCCGACGGCCCTTTTCGTGGTACAGAGGTTGTTGACGTGTGGCGCTTAAAACCACTAGTGCGACGTACACCACCGTCGTAAACAGCGGCCACATTGGCCGCTTCCACGCGAGGGGGAAATTAGTGTAAGCACAATATTCACAGCGTTTGACCTGCATCTTTTTCGTTTGACCTTAATATATATATATATATATATATATATATATATATATATATATATATATATATATATATATATATATATATATATATAAAGAGAGAGAGAGAGAGAGAGTACTGGTTCTCTTTTTCATACTGGAACTCCCTAGCCTGACTCTACCTCCGCCGTCCATCATGCCTGACGACGTTGCAGCACAACCGAATGCTGCCACATACCCCGCACCTCCACCACTTGATAGTACGCCTTGAGCGTTGAGTCCGCGACGCGTTTATTAAAAACGAACACAGGTCAAGCGCTCAGCGATCCAAATCGGAGCTGTCACGAGCACGAACCACTGTCCTCTTCCTCGTCTTTTGCAGGCACTGCTAAATGCACCCTATCCATTCATATATATATATATATATATATATATATATATATATATCGTAAGAAAGTAACAACATTGGGATCTCCACGGCGTTTATTAGGCAGAATCGCCTGATCAATGCTTCGAACGAAGACGACGTTTTTCGTTATGATGAATATATACAGAGACAAAGAGAGACAAAACATCTTTATTATGTAGGTAGAACAAAAAGCATGGGAGGGACCCCTAGTCCGGGCAGATGAAGAAGATGAAGGTCAAACGCTGTGAATATTGTGCTTACACTAATTTCCCCTTCGCGTGTAAGCGGCCAATGTGGCCGCTGTTTATGACGGTGGCTGTTTATATATATATATATATATATATATATATATATATATATATATATATATAGGAAGAAAAAGCGAAAAATTTTTCGAAAAAGCTGTATATCTGAGCAAGGATCGATGCAGGCCAACAGATGTGATTTGAGACAGAGGTAATGGTGAGGCACTTTAACTCGGCAATCGCTTTGTTTCTATTATGTAGTCAAATACCGCAGACAGAGTAGACGTCACTGTAGCTATAACCAAATTTAATGCTGCCAAACGATGAAATTACTGCCACGTTAAACTCTAATCCTACTTTTTCAAGTGGATATACCAGGTATTTTTTCCGCTGATAAAAATATCAGCGACAGAATAAAAAGAAATAATCTATCGTTTCCGTTTCTTCGCAAACCTGTCATAAAGGAGACGCCTCTAGACCAACTTTATGTAAATAATAATTTAGTTGTGGAAATCTACACCGCAATCAGGTATAAGTAACTTCCGATTGCCGTGTTGCACACCACTGTCTTTTCAAGCAGCATCTTAGATGTGCGAAATCTCAAAATTTATCCAATGAGTAGGAGTTGAATTCATGCAAGCAGAAGTTTCTAAATCTTATCGCTCTCGCGTAAGCCGTATCAGGCATAATCGGGATAAGGGGACCGCTAAGAGATACTGTGGCTAGTACATCCGCCATCTCATTGAGATACATGCCCCGATAGCCTGGTACCCATAACAGCAGCAGTTTTTTCAAGTTTGTCGGTATGAGTTGTCCAAATATGTGCATAAGTATTAAGTTGGCTTTAGAAGACAGAGCAGCACATACTGAAAAAGAATCTGTGATTACGAATGCTTCTGATTCGCCCAATGGAAGTTTCCGTAGTGCCAGTACAATATCAAATAATTCTGCTATGAATATTGGTGTGTAATCAGGAAGTATAACGGAAAAGATATAACCGAAATAATATAAATAAGAAAAAATTCCGTCATGTCCACGAAGTGAATGATGATGAGTGGGCGAAGCTCCGGAGGTAAACCTGGTAAACCATGAATCCTCTGTACATTTTGCCCACTCGATTTTATTACATCGCTCCCCCTAGCGTACGTCGCCGCACTAAATCGAACGATTGCCTTCAACCAATGACACGCGCCATATGTGACATCATTCCTATTTTATAAGATCTCGAGTCTTTCATCAACTACAAGTACCGCTTTCTAGTTTATAACATCTTGCATCTTTTCATCATCAGCTACAAGTACCACCATCTAGTAAACACTACAAGAACTAAACGAGAGGTGGCTACATACAGGAGACGGTACCGCCATCTAGTGAACACTGCAAGAACTAAACTAGAGGTGGCTACATACAGGGGACGGTACCGCCATCTAGTGAACACTGCAAGAACTAAACTAGAGGTGGCTACATACAGGCTACAGGGGACGCACAGCCCACGCCCTAAGGAGCTTCGCCCCTAAAAGCAGTGGACTGAGAACACTCCCTTGCGGCACACCAGAACAAACGTATGAAGTTGACTCGTGTGACGCTATGATGAATGGGAGACGTGGCTTGGCTCATACGCCATGTTTATTCCATTCTCACTTCTTCCTCATCTACTTCTTCTAACCATCCCTGCCTTCTTCCGTCACACACACACACACACACACACATACATACACACACACACACACACACACACATATATATATATATATATATATATATATATATATTTATATATATATATATATATATATATATGAAAACTGGAAAAGAGAAAAAAAGAGAAAAATAAAGAACGATAGGGGCATTTCTTCAGGCTTCGCGCCGCTAGTGCAAAAACGCCTTCATTTTTACTTGAGATGCAATCGCTGCCACAGGGGCACACAGTTGTTTTTTTCTTTTCATTTTTATTTAGATCAGTGCTTTGAGTGCGGCTTCTCAAAGAAGTATTGAAGTAAAACATTTTAAACAAAGTTTAAGATGTTTCAAAATTAAAAAAAATAAGTTTTTTTCTAGAGTTCTTTTTACATTATTTCTTCATCACAGGTTAACTATGAGACGAGGAGACGCAGGTTCAGGAAGTTTCAAGACTGAACTTCGAGTTAGAGCAACAGCACGCGAACGCCACTCTGACGTCACGAATGCCAAAGTTTGCGTATTTTGGCAACATTGGTTCCCAAAAGACACTGAAGTTACGTAATAAGTATTCGGGATTAGGGTGCCCGAGAACTCAATGTAAATTATTTTTACCCATATATAATCATGTGAAGGCCCAAGCAGATGCCGTCAAAATCTCTGATGTTACGGCGAGCTGGTGCGAAATCAGGATCGCCAGCCGTAATTACTAAAATCCCTAGATTGTTTCCTGTCTCTGAGGTAGCGACAACCGCCTCTTCCGATCCTCTCGAGCGCAGCCGGCGTCTGCCGCCATTTTCTTCTAAACTTAGGGTATTTACAGTTTTGTTTTGTTTCTGCTTTTAAGGTGCTGCTGTTGGTGTTGAGCCATTGCGCCGTGTGGCATCTGGTAGCTTTGCGGCCTTAGGAGTGCCAAAACAAGCGAAGCTGCCGGACGGGCCAGCCGAGGCTGAAGTGTTGGTGGGCAGGCACGTCTAATGGTCAAAGTACAATAGCCACGCATCTTTCATTGGACAATATCTGAACGCGATGCGAGCGGGGAACGCGTTTCACCAGGTGCTGGAAGAGCGTCAGGAAGAACATGGCTACTGAAAACGGCTGCTAACCAATGAGACTCGTCTGTGGCGCCTCAATTGCTGTCGGCACTTAGGGAAGAAAAAGAAATAATCTAGGGATTTATATACCTTTCGCGCGTTTTCTCGCTTACTGAGTGTCTTCTCACAAAAGAGTGGTGCTTTCAGAATTTTCAAGATTAAAATTTGCTTACGCGAGGCACGTTGATTTTTTCTTTAGTGCCATTTTCAAAGCTCATATTCTCACAATTTCTCTGCGTGGCCTCAGCTGCAGCAGCGCGCAACGGAACGCATCGCGGAGGCCACACCTTCTGCTGTTGTTTGCCGGTCAGTTCTACGAGATGGTTTGGACGTCTTCTTGTGAGCGGGTCCTTGCGTGCACGACCAGGCGGTGCACACGCGCGTCCCAGCGCAGCGTTTTCCTTAGCCGCAGCGCCCCCACGACCAGAATATCGAGCACTTGGAAAAGGACGAAGAAGGACAGGCCCAGGTACATGCCGCTGATACCACCCAGGTTGCTGAGCACACGGGTCTCCTGTGAATATATACAAGGAGGATGATGATTTTATGAAGGCCTTAGATGCCATATACAATGGGGAAAGAGAACGTCGGCGTCAATACGAGTGATTAAAAAAAGTAACGATCACCATGTGATGACGCCACCCCATGACGACTTCGTGCACGCCACATAATGCCACGCCACATGATGACGCCATCAAATGACATCGCCGTTTATTCAAAATTAGACCAATCTCACAGGCATTGTAAGACCACGTCAAGTGTACAAAGATTACCATGCATGCCTCCGATCGAAGAGGCAGTGTAAAAACACGTTTTCTGCACAAAATCTTCGTTGGGAGTGGGAAGGGGTAAATACAACCCCCCCCAAAAAAAAAGAATGTTTTCATCATCTAGTCGTTTTAGGCAAAGGCGTAAGCGGCAGCGTGACTTACTTACGTCAAGGTGTAGAGCGTCATTAGGTCAGATAGCAAAAGCTTCTGCCTGTGCTATCTGATCTATGTGCATGCCAGTTAACTAGACGGTACACTTGAGAGGATGTGGGGGTATGCACTAAGTGCCACTCACATCGTATTTTGGGACCGATCTAATGTGCTCATAGGTGAGCGAGTCGAAGTACAGGACCAGACGAGCTGGTGGCCTGCAAAGAGGAACAGCAGTGGAATCATTACTGGATCCATACATAAATGAGGGGCTACTCTGAAACCCTCCGCGCTCCCATATATGAGCGTACATGAAGGTATCGACATCAATCGTAATACTGCCTCGGGTTGCACTTGCCAAAACCACAAAATGATTATATGGGAGATGCCGTAGTGGAGGGATCTGAAAATTTTAACCATGTGGTGTTCTCTAACACACACTGACATCGTGTAGTACACCGGCCTTCACCAATTAATCTCCATCGAAATGCCACCACCGCGGCCGAGATTAATCCTGTGACCTTCGGGTGAGCAGATGAGCCACTGTTCCGCTGAGGCGGACACCAATCAGATTTAAAGACATGTGTGTTTCCATGTAATATGCGAATGCGTTTGTACGTTCACGTGATTTGATTTTATGAGATATGGGCGCATACGTTTTAGGCGACCCGCAGGTGGACGTGGTGTCACTTTTACGAGGCAACTATGGGCCTGCTTCTTTCTCTCTTCCTATTTCTGGTGCTGTTGTTGACATAAGCAACAGTTTATAACATTAATTATAAATATAGGGGTAAGATTGATGTGAGCTGTGCGGATTAAAAAAATATACTGTTTTCGCAATGGAGAGCAGGCTGTTCTTGACTTAGTGGTTTAAAAAAAGAAGGTGATTACCTTATTGTAACACGACAGTGTTTTATGCCGGGGTCCACCAGGGATTTAATAATAATAATGATAATGTTTATTTTCCACCAATAGTTTGATTGAGGACAGCTGCAGGTAAAAGCTGCTCTCTAAAAGAGGCAGCTTGACAAAGACCCACAGCTACCTTTTAGCACGACAGCAGTGGCAAACAATCAGCAATGTGAAATCAACAACAATAACAAAAACACCAAATATATAAATAAGAAAAAAATAAATAAATATATAAAATCAAGTCCAAATTCCAAAAATAAAATAGCAACCATGATAATACAGCAACTGCAAACGAATCTTAAAAACTAATTATGTGTATATCGCGCAACTGAATCTGTGTACAATGTAAAAAATCTATGCCAGCTTTCACATATTTATTAAGTAACGTAGGAACTATGTAGGGTAACTTATCTGGGGAGTAGTTTGTTCTCAAAGTTTTTATTTTCCATTTTTCTTTATTTCGTGTTTCAAACAATGTAATATTTGGCTTCAGTTTTGAGAGGTCATACAAAAAATGTCGACTTTCTTTCAATTCACGCCTGATTGCCAATGCCAACTTAAAATTGTAGAGACGATGTACGGGTAGTATTCCAGCCTGTTGAAACAATTCGCTTGTATGAGCATCACACGGCAAGTTAAA
Source organism: Rhipicephalus annulatus (assembly GCA_013436015.1). Taxonomy (NCBI): domain Eukaryota; kingdom Metazoa; phylum Arthropoda; class Arachnida; order Ixodida; family Ixodidae; genus Rhipicephalus; species Rhipicephalus annulatus. The sequence goes on along the minus strand of WOVY01002285.1, from coordinate 26,317 downwards.
AATGATTCTAATATACTTCTTTTGCATCAGGTACAGTTTTTGTAAGTTCGTGTAAGTTGTAGTCCCTCATACCAAGAAACAATAGATAAGATGTGAATAGAAAAGGGATTTATAAATTAGGAATTTTACCTTGTATGGTAGAACAGTTTTGCCACTGTACACCATACCCACTACGCGAGATAACTGACTCAGCCGACTGTCAATGTGTTCACTCCAAAGCATATTGCTCGAAAATGTAACTCCAAGAATTTTTATTATATTTACAAGCTCAATATAAGTATCGACATACTTGAGACTTATGTTTTCATTAACGGGCTTATTTTTAGGTCGGAATAGTACCGTCTTTGTTTTAGTAGTGTTTATGTTTAAAATATTACAGCATGACCAGAGCTTTAGTTTCACAAGAAAATGGTTCATTTTTTCCTCAAGCGTGATACTATTTTCAGCTGAAACAAACATGCTAACTTCATCGGCATATAAGACGTAATTAGCATCTGGATAAATACGAGTTAAATCATTTATTTCATGATTTAACTCGTATCAATCCAGATGCTAAATACGTCTGATATGCCGATCATGTAAAGTCATGATGCAAAGTCATGCAAAGTCATGATGATGCAAAGTCATGTCCGTGACGTATTTCCGTCACGGACATGACTTTGGACAATATATACCAACAGATAGTAAAGAAGAAAGCCAGAAGAAAAACCTTTGCAGCGAGGCGTCGAACCAGCGACGTTTCTCTTCTAAGTGAGTGACGCTATAGCCACTACGCCAGAAAACATGTTTCTTACTTAAAGCATAATATCAGCACCAGGAATTGTGAATTATATACAACATAATCAGAAGTCAGGCAAACACACACAAGCGTCAAGAAGGGGAAGCCACTCCGGAACGTGGTAAAAAATATCAACATTGCGCACTTGGGTAGTATTCTTCTCGGAAGACAGACCACGTCGACTGTGGTGGCTCGGCGTGTCTGTCATTCATGCGACTTTCCTATATAGTGAATAAAGTCCCAACAACATAAACAGATCATATGGAGTGTTATCAGTCAGGCTCTTTTTGAAAAGGATAAACCTAATACCATGAGCTGTTATTGAAAGTCCTTTTCTGATCGTTCTTTTTAGAATGTCCCAAAAATAAAAATGCGTCACTACAATGAATGAAACAATTCTCCATCGTTTCAGGTTGGTTGCAAACTCTACAACTTACTGTCCAGGGCACACATATATTGATTTTTCTTTGAACCACCTCTCCACTGGTAGAGCGGAGGTGTGCAGTTTAAAGAAAAATGTTTTTGCTGCAAAAGATATCCACAATCTACGTACACGAAATAACACATCGTGACCAGACAAATGTGAATTTAGAAGTCCATAAACAGGTTCCGTGAAAAGGTTATTCACAAGTGCAGCGCTTGATGTCGTTCTGCCTTTATTATACAAATACTCTAAACTAAATCGGGCTTTCAAAAAAATTGACGTATCAACAATTTCTTTAAGAATCCCCACAACTGTGATCCCTTAGCAACGCCTGTTGCGAAATAAATAAAAGGAGCGTGGTAACAGACAATTTCGAAGAACGGCTAAAGAAAAGGAGTGTCACACGTCCTTGAGGTAAAAAAAAAATGCAACACCAACTGTCGCACAAACAAATGCAATAAGCGAAGGCCACTTTTTTCAGGCGGAAGAAAAAGGTTGTCTCTCTTCATGGGTTCCCATGAAGAGCACCAAATAAAACTGGCAAATATCCTGTTAAAATGTTGAATGCGTTCACGAGAGCAGTGCGACACCTGCAGAACGCGAATAAGCTTTGATGCAAATAATATAATGCACGCTTTCGCTCGCAAAAATGTAAAGGTCTCGTCCGTGCCATGTTGCCACCTTTCGGAGGATCTTAGTTATCGCAGAGGTCCTTTGTAAGCCGCTGTTACGATAGTTATTGAGACGAACACTAAGGTACCGCATTGAAGTCGCATTCCAATAGATATTTGCGAAGAGAGAGAGAGAGAGAAATAGAGAGGAAAGGCAGGGAGGTTAACCAAGCTTGGCTCGGTTGGCTACCCTACACTTGGGGTGGGGGAAAAGGAGAATAATAGAACGGAAAGAGATAGAAAAGAAGAGGAGTAAGAAAGAGAAGCATGAATGGTCAGCTCGAGACTACATAGCACGGTCTTGCACGGTTCTTTCACAAGCAGTCGTGAAGTCTGGTGGTCCTTGAAAAGTACAAGAGGGCTTTCTTGGCTTTGCGCGTATGGGAAGCCGTCGGCCAAGGTCCCAGGATCTTCTTTTCTGTAAGCGGCTGTGAATCCAGCTGACAGAGCTTGGCTTCCATAATACGTCGTTCGGTCTGGTATGCTGGGCAGTGACATAGAATGTGCTCAAGCGTTTCCTCGCAGGCGCAGATGTTGCATGCCGAAGTGCTCGCCATTCCAAGGAGACGAGAGTACGAATTCGTAAATGCCACGCCCAGCCTCATGCGACACAGTAAAGTTTCAGCGCATCGTGGGAGCCCGGATAGCAAACGAAGTTGCAAGTTTGGGTCGATCGAAAACAGGCGCGTGTTGGAGAAACCCTGTGTATTCCATGGCAGGAGAGATATACGGCGAGCAAGTGATTGTAGTAGCCTTGCAGCGCCTGTTCTCAAGAGTGGTATGGGCGTGCGCTGGTCTTGGTAATGAGCCGATCGAGCAGCTTCATCCGCGCGGTCATTGCCGACGATTCCGCAACGACTCGGCAACCACTGATATACAATATCGTGACCTTCCTTGAGCGCTTCGTGGTAGTCGTGCTTTATCTGATATACTGTTTGTACGTGTAACCCGTGCTGCATAACAAACCGTAGTGACTGTAAGGCTGACCTGGAGTCGCAAAAGATGGCCCATTGGTTAGGTTGCTGCCGTAGAATGTACTTTACTGCACCTTGAAGTGCTGCGAGCTCTGCTGCTGTCGACATCGTGGTGTAAGAAAACTTGTACTGAAGCAACACATTTTCAGATGGAACAACTACTGCTCCTGTAGAGCTGTTGGAATTAGTGGAGCCATCGGTGTAATCATGTATGCGGTCGAAGTACCTTTCGTCCAACAGACGCAAAGTCAATTGCTTCAGGGCTAGCGTTGACATGCGTGCCTTCTTAACGATTCCAGGAACTGATAAGCGCACGTCAGGTTGACGAAGACTCCATAGCGTAGCTGCTGGATGCATCGCAAGCTTGAAGCCAGGCGGTAGTATGTCTTGACTGTTTTGTCACGATACCGCAGTACGAAAAATGGGGCCTCCGAGCTGTCGAACACGCTAAATGATGTGGCGGTAGCCGTGATAATTGCCGAATATGCGCTCTCAGCGTCTCGACAATGATGTGCGTTGTGACCGGTTGTTCTTGTGCAATAACAATAGTTGACACTGTCGATGAGCATCTTGGAAGGCCAAGGCATGTCCGAAGTGCTTGGGCTTGTACGCTTTGCAGTGCATGGATATCAGTCTTGTACGTGTTGGACAGGACAGGAAGGCTGTACCGGAGAGTTCCGTGAAAGAGGGCTGTGTAAAGCTGCAACATGGAGTGCACGGATGGGCCCTATGATTTGCCAGCGACGAACTTGAATACATTCTCAATGCCAATGAGCTTTTTCTTCAGGTATGTGACATGCGGGCTCCAGGTTAGGTCACGATCTACGATGACACCTAAGAATCTATGAGTGCTCTTATATGGGATCAATCTGCCATCGATGCACAATGAGTAGAAATACATCGGTTTGCGTGTAAACGCCACCGGTGCGCATTTTTCTGTGGCGATAGTCAAACCTTGCTGGCGAGAGTATGTCGATGTCATTGTTGCCGCTTTTTGTATTCTTGCGCGCACTTGAGGCCGTGTCACGCCGGACGCCCAAATGCAGATATCGTCAGCGTAGAGAGATATATAAGCCGTCTGTGGCAGCATTTCGGTGAGCCCCACGAGAACCAGGTTGAAAAGAGTCGGACTCAAAACACCTTGTGGCACCCCACGACTTGTGAAATACTTATTCGTAGACCCATCTTCAGTTAGAACGAACATGGATCTCTTTGTGAGGTAGCTTCTTACCCATCGAAAGACACGACCTCCAAGTTCAGCTGCTTCAAGAGCATTGAGAACAGCCTCATGGGTCACGTTGTCATAGGCACCCTTCACGTCTAGGAACAGAGCTACCGAGAGCCGCTTCTGAGCTTTCTGATGCTGAACAGAGGTCACTAAGTCAATAACGCTATCAACTGAGGACCGACCTCGTAGAAAATCAGCCATAGCATTAGGATAGATGTTATAATGTTCCAGGTACCATTCCATGCGTGTAAGCAGCATCCTCTCCATGACCTTGCCAACGCAGCTTGCTAGTGCTATAGGCCGGTATGAGGCCAAATTGAATGGAGACTTTCCGGGCTTCAGCAAAGGCACCAGGCGACTACACTTCCACTCATCAGGCACCATTCCATCATGCCAAGACTTATTGAAAATGTCCAGGAAACAGCGCTGTGCGTTCGGGCCTAGGTGACGTAGGCTTTGCGCAGAGGCGGTGTCGTACCCAATGAAGTGAGATCTTTGAGAAGACGGAAGGAGTTTGGGACCACATGCTGAGCCAGAATCCTCTGCTTTCATCATAATTTATGCTCGCACCACCGACTTCACAGAAACGTAAAGTGGTGTTCACTGCTTCTTAATCACTGTGTTTATCAACGCAAAAAAGGGCAATGTCATCTTCACAAGCTCGAACTTCCTCAGGCTCATATAGGTATAATCTTATGCTAAGATACCTATTGTGCCTATACTTGATTGCACGATGGCCTGTGAGCTTCCCACACTACCACTATAGGATGACGATGAACACGTACAACGTGTCAGGCCAGCCAGGACCTGAACCTTCCGTGTTTGCTACAACAGCCATGCAAGCTGCCCAGCTGCTTGGTAATGTGTTGTACATAATGAAAAAGTCGTCGACGTATCAACAGATTCACACGACACGTTAGTCACGTAAGGATCTCCGCAGAGCTTGCTCGCACGCCGCCAGAAATATGTCAGGAATATGTACTGCGCCACGCCTGTGCCAATACCGCTGTTATGTGTCCGCAGATTCCACACAATTTCTGTACATGTATACAGTTTCTATGGCACATACGAGCTAGGAGTTCTTGCGTATGTAGGATGGGCTAATTTTAGTTTAGCTAGCCACATTGATATGGTGCTGTACAAGCCTTAGTTTGTATGCTAAGAACTAGACACATGCGGAACTTTTATTAAATGATTACTACAACTATAAGCAAATTTATATGTGCGATGTCAAAATGTCTGATTTGTGTGATTTTTTAGGGGCGAAGCTCCTTAGGGCGTGGGCTGTGCGTCCCCTGTAGCCTGTATGTAGCCACCTCTAGTTTAGTTCTTGCAGTGTTCACTAGATGGCGGTACCGTCCCCTGTATCTAGCCACCTCTAGTTTTGTTCTTGCAGTGTTCACTAGATGGCGGTACCGTCTCCTGTATGTAGCCACCTCTCGTTTAGTTCTTGTAGTGTTTACTAGATGGTGGTACTTGTAGCTGATGATGAAAAGATGCAAGATGTTATAAACTAGAAAGCGGTACTTGTAGTTGATGAAAGACGCGAGATCTTATAAAATAGGAATGATGTCACATATGGCGCGTGTCATTGGTTGAAGGCAATCGTTCGATTTAGTGCGGCGACGTACGCTAGGGGGAGCGATGTAATAAAATCGAGTGGGCGAAATGTACAGAGGATTCATGGTTTACCACGTTTACCTCCGGAGCTTCGCCCACTCGTCATCATTCACTTCGTGGATATGGCGGAATTTTTTTTAACTAAGGCTCTTTGGGTAAAAATGCTTGACTTTATATAAATGCACACTACAAATGTCATTGTTAAGTGTTACAATGTTACAGTAGAAGATTTAGAATGTTAATGTCAGTGTTGAGGTGTCACACTTTTAAGAGCATGCCTGAAACTGAGCTGCTGTCTTTGTATGGGGTGAATGACTCCTTCAAGTCATTCAGATGGCTTTTTCTTTCACCTCCTATCACAATGTACTGTGATGAAATAATAAAACTCAATTGAAAAAGCTCGACTATCACCGGTCACTGTATGGCACACCCAGATCATGCCGCAGCGTAAAAGAGTAGTTTCAGCTTTGAAGAAGACAAGTCGGGTCGTCGAGATGTTGGTTCCAGCCCACACATTTCCCGTTTACAAATTTGTCATCGAAAACTTCCATCTTCCCTGACTCCAGCGTAAACTGTATTATGATGGTAGATATAAGCATTCGGTTTTGTTTACGGCCGAATGAAAAGTAGGAACTCCTCTAGCGCTTCATGTCAAGCAAGATGTGTTTTAGCTGCTGCAGATTGCGATTAAAAGCAGCCTCTATGGTGCACGCCGACGGTCACCGTGTGTCACATATAGGCAAAAAGTGGCTCAGTGTTACTGAATTTTTACAAGGAGCCTCAAACGAATGCGACCACTTTTCTGTCTTCTTTCCTTTACAGTGTTTTTGTTGTTCAGCGTCAAAATAATCTTTAAACCTCCACTGCAGTACATTTTATTTTCCTAAAACCTAAGAATATGCGTCGTGGTAAGCTTACTGTAATATTTTGCGCTGCTTACCCAGAGTATGCTCAATTCCCAGCCATGACGATCACGTTTTAACTGGAGGCGAACAACAACAACAACAACAACAACAACAACAACAACAACAACAACATAACCGCCGTGCGCTTTTATTCGGATGCCGTGCGCTTTCATTCGGATGGTCAAAATTAATTCGAATACCTGCCACTGCGGCATGTGTCATAATCACATTGTATTTTAAATCTTTCTTGGGGACTTTCGACGCAAAAATTTTGGTCAGTCTGTCTGTCTGTCTGTCTGTCTGTACATTTGTCTGTTTGTCCATTCTTAATGGCATCGGGTACTTGAAACGGCTGACCCCATCCGCAGCGCCCACATATGTTGCTCAAGATTCAGCGTTCATACTTGTGCAATTGTCGAATAAAAAGCAATTATTTAGCGTGTCTTGGGCACCATAACAACACGTGTATATTCTGCATGTGCGCCTTTTACTAGAAAAGGCATACATAAGTAATTTTCAAGGACCGTAGCACTTATCAAACTGCGCTATCCATGCAACGCTTGCACGAAAAGCCGAGTGTTTCCAACGCTTTGCTAAGACGAGACGGTGGTGGTACGTACCCGTCACCTTGCGTTCTACACCTTATCACCTCTGAGATGGGCGCGTACACCCGTCTCAGAGCCACGCGCTTTGTTTTCTAAGAAAACTGCCAGATGGCGCTCATGTCTCACGTGTGACGTAAGTTGATGCGCTCGTTCGCCTCCTCTGCACGCTCGAGGCACTCTAACGCAGCGCCTCCAGAATACCACCCATCGATTTTCTTGCGCAGAACATCAAATAAATGTCTTGTCCACTCTCACCACACGCAAGGCTATCGTCTTTCGGCGACATTTGCAGAAACATGCAGATACGGGGTCAATTTTTTTAACAAGTAAAACGTCACAACTTAATGTTTCGTTTCTCTTTTTTAAACGTGTTGAACTATATAAGCTTGTGCACGTGTGTAATGTAAATTTTGTGCCGTGAAGGTTAGCGCTACTGGCGTAACTAACTAATTAAATTTGTTCCGTAGAGTGCCCTAGGCTTTTGTCTATATGGTCACGTTGTAGGCTCATACGCTAACCGCAAACTTGCGGAAACGTGAAGTAGCATAGAGCAAAAATAAGCCGCAGAGATTTGCGCCAATCGTATGTCCGTCACAGCACAATAGAAGCAGGTTATATCACTATACGACCACCGTAACTTTGGTGAAGTATGGAAGACTGTTTGTATGTTTGTCGCCCCCCATTAGGCCACTATGGCATTCGTCATTCTGGTGATAAGCGCGGTACCTGCTACGTATCAGTAAATCATTGTGCGCGCTTGCTTTGCGCTGTGGGTGATGACGATGAAGAACAAGATCGTTCCAGACCTCACATTTCTCATTTTTAGCAAGCGTTGCAAAAAATTAGCTATTATGAGGTACAGTGTGGCCAATCCCCCATGTGGGTATGAGCCAAGATATCCTAGGCGACTAGACAAGACAAGACCTCACATTTTTTTTTTACAACAGACGAAGATGGACGTAGAAGCGTTCTCACCCACGGAAGGCAATTCCGAGACAGAAAACAAGCTATATCTCGGAAGTGAGAGTTCGGGAGCAGCAGTGTAGTGGTAACGCCGACAAAAAGCTGCCTATTTGAGACTTCTACAATATATATGAATAAAAAATGTAATAAAGCGGTTATACACAAAAATTATGTTCTATGATACTCAACAGGTATACATATTAAAAAAAGACAAAGACAAGTATTGGCACTGGTGAGCTTGTGACATACCCGTCTTTTTCGGTAGTACTCACGACATCCTGCAATGAAATTGAAAACATGAGGCCAATAGTCACACGCAAAGATCGTAGTTTAGATAAATCGCACTTGCAACAAATATCAATTGTTGTTTCCTTGAACGCGAACACAAAAAGAAAATCAGACCAGACCGACAGTGGCTGTCGACGTCATGTAATCTCACGTGAGAGCAAATTGTAAAGACGATGGTCCTTCTTGGGGACCTTCGACGCAAAAATTTTGGTCTGTCTGTTTGTTCATTTTTTGTATGTCCACCTTTAAAGACACTTTAAAACGCACCAAACTACACCCCTAATGGCCGACACCATCCGCAGAGCCCAACAATATTGCTCAAGGTTTTTCGTTCGCACTTGTGCAATCGTCAATTAAAAAGCAATTACTGCGCATATCTGAGTCACCATAACAACACGGCAATATTCTGTATGTGTGTCTTTTTACAAGAAAAGACGAAAAGACATACATAAGTAATTCTAAAAACCGTAGCGCTTATCCCGCTGCGCTGACGATGCAACGCTTGCACGAAAAGGCAAGTGTTTCCAACGATTTGTTAAGACTAAGGTCCCGACACAGTGGTGGTACCTATCCGTCACCTTGCGTTCTACACCTTATCGCCTCCGTGACGGGCGCGTACGCCGTGCGCCTAATTTTCCAAGATAACTGCCAGATAGCGCTCATGTCTCACGTGTGACGTGACTTGATGTACTCGTTCAGCTCCGCTGCACTCTCGAGGCACTTTAACGCAGCACCTCCGGAATACCATTACCCGATTTTCTTCCGCAGAACATCAAGTAAACGTCTTGTTCACTCTCTCCAGACGCAATGCTATAATCTTGCGACGACATTTGCAGTGTAACATGCAGATACGGGGCCAGTTTTTTTGTTGACTTTGTTGTGCTGTCTCCGGAATTGGTTCGCTTTTGTTACCGATATGTCACTGGATTGAGATCAGCGCACTGAATACACTGACTATACTGGGCGCACTGACTATACTGAAGATAGCGAAACACAGATACATCAAACCAGAAACTATGGTAAAAGCATACACACGTTTGCCTTATTGAAGAAAATACAATAAGTGTACCTTTTGTGTGTACCAGATCTTTGAAATGTGTGTCCTGTGAATTGAGCTCGTACCGTCTTTTTTTGGGGGATCATTAGAAATATTTGGTGCCCGCCATGTTCAGCCAGACTACGCCCTCGTTTCTCCAATTAACCCGATCGTGTACTTGCCGAGACCACGCAAACTTCTTAACCTCGTCATCTGGCACCTTAACTTTCTGCCTCTCTCTTTCACGCTTGCCATCTCTTGTAATACTGTCCGTTACTATTTGTGCCAAACGTCGCCTTGTTTTTCCTTAAAAAAACATGGCCCGTACCCACTTTGAGGGATTGGCGAAGAATGAGTTGACAATTTGAAAGGTTATCCGAAAAATGTTAGGAGATTAACAAAAATAAATGGCAACGACACGTATTCCATTAAATTAAGACTACTGAAGTAATAGGCTTTTGACCTCGTATTTCAGGCTGCCGTAATAACCTGATCAGAACAACTTTGAAGAGATTAGTCAGATATTGCCGCATTTTAATAACGAGAAATTTTGAAGACAACACAAAAATGGTACTTGTTTAGTAGTTTGAATCACCTTACACACGACACGGAAGACATCCCTGTGGTAGTATCCCAAACCTGAGGCACCAAAGCGTAAAACAATTTCTTCAGCGGTTGTCTAGCCCATTTGGTCTTCTGAACTTAGACTTTTTTTTAATGCTCAACGCTGCCTCGAAAAAAAATCAATTTTATAATGGTACATCGTGTCTCGGATTTCCAGGCATTGTTTATATTTAGTTAGGCCTGTACACATTGATCTACCAACTTTAAATGTCGGGACGAATTGTTTGTACAGGCTGCGTACTTCTGTGCCTAGTTGCGTAAGGTTTTCACTTGTTCGTGTGCTTAGACACAAGACGTGATTATTTCTGTGATCATGCTCCACGTGCGCACATCACGTTCGTGTGCATTTAGCGGATGCTTACCTCTCTGAGCTTCGTTACTGTGACGTCGCGCTTGTACGTGACGTCTCTGAAAAAAAAGGAAAAGGTTGCGTTTGATGAACATATATATTTGCTGCCGTCGTATACTATGCAGACACACACACTTAATCTACATGCAAGGACACGAAATAATCTGTCACGTGGAAAACTCATGACTGGGTGTGGAAACACTCTTAAACGGTGTACGGGGCACTTGTGGACTATGAAAATGATTCTTTTGCAGCTGTGCGAGGATTCGTTTGCTTATGGGAGTACGCCGGCCTCGGATCCAGCTCGCAAAAGCGCTGTTTATGGGAAAAAGTTTATCTTCTTTTTTTTCATTGTACTTACTATGACTGTAATCAACGCAAGTACCTAAGGAAACATAAAGCTAATACCACCTCAAAGGCAGGAACAAGCTCTACGAAAGATGAATTTCAAAGTAAGGTTTCTATAGAAGGGAACTGAACCGACACACTTCACGAACAATGGGACCAATGCGGTTGGTACTTTTGCAACTTGTATAGAGTGTGACTGTGAATACGCAGTTTCCCTTATCCCCAATGCTCGAGACTGGGCTAATTATTTGTAAATGACGTTGCTAGGAGTCTGGGGTATACATAAGTCCGAAAATACACAAACAAACGTGCTAACTTCGAATTGATGGTTTCATTGACGATGCCGGTCAAGTAGGGACACCCGTTTTCAGCACTAAGCGCCAGCACACGCTTATTAAACAGAAGTTTCCTTCGCGAAAAGCGCCGGAAACCTCTTGACCGTGGCTTATGCTGGTGTTGCTCTGCCCCCTTGCCGAGTCGGTCCTTCAGAACGCTTCTAACGCTTGTGGTTTAACGTCGCCTTCATATGCTTTCTCATTTCTGATCGGGCTGTAGCTAACAGCCCGTCATTGGATACCTGTACTGCAGTGAAACAATAACCCACCTTTACGTGAGCGGAACCCACTCCAATGCGCTCAGCCAGCGCCTCCTCTATAGAGGAGGCGCTGACTCAGTCGTGACCTTGAAAATAACGCTTTGTGTGAAGAGTTTTGGAACACTGGCTGCGACCGTCCTCAGCCCTGACGGCGTTAAAAACGTTGTTGCGCTACTTGCGCACATATGATCTAAGGCAGACTTTAAGCAGTGGCGTCTCCTTAAACATCTTTTTTAAAACATTTTATTCCTTTTACTCCCTTTTTCAGCGCAGGGTGGCTAGCCGGTTTGAGAGCTGGGTCATCCCCCTGCCTTTCCGTCTATTTCTACCTTCATCCTTACTTCAGTGATTCATAACTGATGAAGCAATGGAACCCCTGACAGCTCTGCCACCGTACACATCAGCCAGAAACGCTAATAATTAGGCCACGACCGCGCATAAGAATCTTACATGCAAATGCTGGCAATACTTCCAAAGATTGGGATAAAGCCGCCGTTTGAAAGTGATGTAGCCATGACTACATTACGACTTTAACGATCGCTGGCGGCGGGGTCACCTCAGCACGGCTCTTTGCGGCATTATCCGTGGTCTAGTAATTTGCCTGCAGCAGTGGAAGTTAAAGGGGGGAATTTGGGACGTTGTATACTGGCCCACTCAAATGACCGCCCTTATTCGACGTTTTATTTTCTGGTACGCAGGTACACTGTTTGTTCTGCCTGCAGTTTTGTGTACGAAGACCATGCGAAAGGCTTCGAAAAGGCTATAAAGTTTTTCGGCGTTGTTATCTTTCCTAGCACTCACTTCTTACCTCTCAATGCCGCAAAGATATACCGATGATTATTTTCAGTGACTCTGTAATGAACAGATTACCGCCAATTTCGACCGGTGACGTGTTCTTTCTACACAAAAGTTGGTCCTTTATTGTTTTAAAAAAAGAACGCGAAATACAAAGAGTGAACTCACACGCAAGAGCTGCGGCACCGACAGCGTTTCTCAAGCTGCATGTTCGTCTCGTTCGTGGACACCTGAGCCGCGCACTCAAGCTCTGAAACACAAGAGACGTGCCGTTTACTTCCTCGTATTTAAACTTTCCGTGTGCCGTTGCACTAATTCCGTATGTTTTCCTAGGAAATCCACACCTATTCCACACATATATCATATATTTCCGTAAGAATCATACGGAAGCATAAGGAATTATTAGGTTGAGACGCGGAATGGCGTAAGCATGGGCAAAATATCCGCGCTAGAAATTTTCGTTCTTCTTGTAGTTTTGTTCCGAGCAGCAGTTCTTGGTTGACACATTGGGCTTCCCATATCAGATAACCGCGATAAGAAACTTGCAGGCATGAACATATGCGAGTGTGTATGACATTGCAAGAAGTTATATTGTTTGATCAATATCGATGATACCACGTGTTACAGTAATTCTCTTTTGCGAAAAAGACGGAGAGAGAGAGATAGAGAGAGTGCGAGAAAGAATTGAATTTTCTAGAATCAGCAGTAACTCGGCATTGCTGCAGATCTCATAAAACATGTCAAAGTCTATTAGATAAGTTTGCCTAATAGACAGTCATACATCCAATTTACATGTATGAATGTGACACATCGTATACCGTTGGCACAACAGAACAAAGGTACGTGTTTTGTGAAAAGCGAACTCTTCGTTATCAATCAATCAATCAATCAATCAATCACTATTACAAATAAATATACACATATGAAGTGACAGATTAACCTCTCCACTGTTGCCACAAATAAATAAAAGTATTTGTTCTCTGTAGTTGCCACATGAAGCAAATACCAATTAATTAATTTACTAATTCAGAGAGCAGGGTAGTCAAATGAAGGATCCGGTGTGCTTTATTTGGCCTCAATTACCACAGCAAGCTATTTCCCAGTAAGCTATGAAACCTTTATTAAACACATGTCCATCACCCGTAGTCTCGCAGACTTCAACGTTTATTTTAGAAACTCTTTGACATAATTATTCACGCATACGTAAGTATGTGACAATAACTTATTTGTAATATATTTCTTGTGTCATTGCATTACTGTATCTTTCGTGTCACGAATTAGGCGCTATATTGTAACTGCACACTATCACTACTCTACACTGGAGTAGTGCGTCGAAGCTTTCGTTTTCGTAAATCCTTTGTGAATGGTCTTCCTTTATTTGTACTCATATTTTTAAGCCTTTCAATAAGAACTCTTCTGAAGTCACGTGCATCGCCTCCCGAGAGTAGTTGAACTTCTCGAAACAGCTTTTCGTGAATAATCACCATGAAAATCATCGTCAGCCTATTTTATATGATAAACGTCTCTGCCAATCCCATCCAGTTTCGCCTGTCTCGCGCAAATTGATTTCTTACTATATCCTAATTTCTTGGTTTAATCACCGCACCTCCGTCTTCCTTGGCTCGTTTCCCATCTTGTGGTATCTTCTCCGATGGTGCCTTCGCCAACGAGCACTTACCTGTCCATCCCATGACATCAAATGCACAGATACAATTTTAGTGACTCGACGGCTGACCCGCAAGGTCGCGGGTTCGAATCTCGGCCGCGGTGGCCGCATTTTCGATGGAAGCCAGAATGCTTGAGATCAGTGTGCTTAGATTTAGGTGCACGTTAAAAAACCCGAGAAGGTCCAAATTTCTGAAGTTCTCCCCTACGGCGTCTCTCATAATCATATGTTGTTTTTTTGGGGGGTTAAACCACAACAATTATTATGGGGATTTTGTTCACATATGTCATGGGCATGTACACATGCAGAATATAGTACTCGCGAACTGATACGCGACACAATTTTTTGTATGACTACTATGCGCGATTGCTCGTGATAACCATATCATGTCACTGCCAATCTAGTCACTAAAAATAATGTGGGCTCTGAGGTAAGTGTTCGAGCCGAAATCAAACCGACATGACGCGAAATGTAGACGCCGTAAACGAAGGTGCGTGCAGGGCTTAGCCTACGTTTTTCACTTTTTAATCCGTAAGCACAGTATATGGGATGAATCAGGTATAGGCGATTTCAAGTTTTTCACTCTTGAATCCATGAATACTGTATATGTGCGTACTAAACGGATAGAAGTAAATGCGGAGAATGTATTACACTTCAGACTCTGAGGCAAAACCAAAGGCCTGAAATTTGCGTAGCCAGTATAGCCTACCGTGTCGTCCGCAGGTGCCGTACCTCTTGGCCAACTTTTGCAGTTGCGGTAGCTGCGCAGAGAGGCAGCCGCACTTCTCCACGACGGTGCGCTGCAGGCACAAGTTCAGGCAGTCCTGCACGCAGCCACAAGAAAGGAACGCGAGAGCCCGCTGGTCGCGCAGTATTCGCTGCAAATGTAGCAATCAATGCAGAACGACAAACGATCTTATGCTGCAGGGCATGTACAGGAGCGCTGCGCAAATACAATCGCCATGTGAAAGGGATGGGTTTTGAAGAGGCCAGAAATGTTTAGGGGCACTTCTTCATTGTTCCGGTTTTGATAACTGCACTGCAAGTTTCTTGCTTGTTCACTGCTTTCTTGTTTCTTGGTTACATCGAGACTGCCGGTCACTTAAGCACAGTCATTGTGCTTCAGAAGCATAAGCTCCAACAACCCGCTAAGAAGCACATCGCGCAAATACCTTCAATGGATGCGCTTCTCGAGCAAGCCACCGTGTGTTTATAATTTGTGAATGTTTCCAGGTGCTTTGTTACGCCGTATGCTGATAAAATGTAGAGCAATATTCAGTTTAATTTTTTTACGCTTTGTGAACTTTTACCGGACTGTGTTCTGCGCCTCCTTTACACCTACAGTCAAGGAGCAAAAAAGTGTTGCAGTCAAGCATGCTGCCCCTCTCCCTTCCCGTTTGCTCATTCGATGAAGCCCTTTGCGCACCATTACAGCTGTATGAATCGCATAACACTGTATCATCTGTTTTTTATCCGTATTCCGTTATATTGTTGCGTGATTTCGGCTGAATGCAACAGGGCATAGTGGGACATACCCAAAAAGGGTGCCTCAGACTGAGAGTGAAGAAGTGGACGCTGTCGGTGAGCTGTGTTGTGGCTGCGGACTGACTACTGTTATTTTCCAGGTAACATGTTGGTGGAGGTGCTGGGTACTCTTTTGACAATGGAGCTACACAGTGGATGCCTCCTTAAGTCTGCTACCATGGCTCCGGGTGAGGATACGCCTTCGACATCCCCCCCCCCCGCCCTGTGTGTACTGTGTATTGTAAGTGTATTGTAAGTGAGGGAAGAGACGAATACACTTCCGATTGCACAAATTACTTTAAACATAACAGACGTGCTCTAACTAGAAGTCTAATTAGATGACCACCTTTACCATAGTGTACAATACTCAGTACTCTAACTCGTCTCTAGTTTAAAACATCGGAATAGCACCGTTGTCATGGGAGCGAAACTGGGCGCTAAGCGCCAGAGAAAGCGGGTATGTACCAAACACCTTCTAGCACAGCATGGCCACGTTATGCCATCATAGCACAGCATATTCTATGATAGAGCAATGAGGAAGAGGATATTATGGGGAGTGAAGTGAGGAGCGATGGGAATGAACACGTACGTACGAATAACTTTATTGAAATGTCCTGCAAGTTAGAAGGACGGGCAAAAGGCTACGCCTAGGTGACGGCCCGTTGGACAGCCCAGAGTTGGTCGTCAAGGGCAAAGCAGGGCAAAACGGTGTCCCAGTGCGTGCGGAGGCGATCACTAGAGGCTGCGTATCCAGTATTGATCGTTGTATTCGACGTTCCCGTAGTATGTGCTCCAGAGTTGCTCTAGAATTAGTTCTTGCACTTATCTGTCTTGCATATTGTACAATATAGCTGGGTAATTGATTGATTGATATGTGGGGTTTAACGTCCCAAAACCACTCTATGATTATGAGAGACGCCGTAGTGGAGGGCTCCGGAAATATAGCTGGGTAGATGAGGTGTGAGGTCACCGATATAAATAAAGAAAGAGAGAAAGAAAGAAGGCGGAGATGTAGAAAGAAAAAAGAAAGGAATAAAAAAAATATGAACCATCTTCCGAAGGAAACCATAAGGGAATGTGAAGCAGCAGCGGCGTGTACGCCGTTGACCTGGCTGAAACGGGCGTCGATGCGTGTGCTGAAAGAACGGTTTGCAGCGACACTCGGTGTAGCCTTTACTCAAGTAAACGTTTCTGTGAAATGCAGACACGGGTGGTGGGGTGGGTTTCATGTAGGTTTTATCACAGGTAAACAGGCCGAAAGAGTGTTGCCACTCGACGTGTGGTCGAGTGTTGCGGGTGGTGGAGAGGGGGAAGCGAGTTACGAGCGGGCGGAGGAGCAACGCCGCCTAGATGTGCTGGGAGGAGCCGGCAACTGCTGCGAGTGAGAGAGAATAACGTCAACGCGCAGCAGCGACTGACCTACTTGCATCGTTCAACAAATGCGGTGGGGGGAACGCGGGCTAGAGCTGCTTCGCATCTAAAAAGAAAGAAGAAGAAAAAAATGGCAGCATATCCACGGAGTGAATGATGGAGAGTGGGGCGAAGAATTCGTCCGTCCATTCGTTCTTGCTTCCATCCGTCCATGCGTCCGTCAGTGTGACCGTCCATGCGTCCATCAGGCCGTCCGTGCGTGCGTCTGTTCGTGAGTCCGTCCCTGCGTTCGTCCATGCAGCCGCCCCTGCGTCCGTTCATGCGTCCATCTATGCATCTGTCTATGTGTCCGTTCGTCCATCTATTCAACACTCCGAGTACCACCATCTCGCATCTTTTCATCATATATTCTCCATATAGAAGCACCGCCATCCAGCGGACATTCCAAAGACTAAACGAGAGGAGGCACACGCACACTTTCTTACGGCTTGCGCTTCGGGTCCACTTCCCACCTTTAACCACCTCGAGTTCATGGTATGTACTAGTTCACTGTATTCATGGCACTGCGGCCGAACGCTCGCTAAACCTTTCGAAAACCAAGGAGGTTATGCCCAGCGAGTATGACGTAGCAAACTTTTTCAGTCAGATAGTGCTCAAGTACATGCCAATGGCTGCTAATGGGAAATGAGAGGCGGAGAATTCGGCTTTGGAGATTCGCTCGCAGGATTTCAAGCTGGACGGTTGTGACCTCGCGATCTCCGACGCCAGCGAAGCTCCCGCAGACTGGTTCGCCCTCAGCGGTCTCCTGACGCAGTGTAGCTCTCGCATTGTGGCACCCCGCCCTTGGACTGCTTAGACCGGATCCCCACTTTCCTATCTCCTTCTTTTTTCTCTCGCTTGGCTGCCTTCTTCTCCATCTATTTTCCTTCTATTCTTTTTATCCCTCCTTCCCCTCACCCCTATAAGGCACTGCGCCGTGTCGCCTGAAGGCAGACATAAATTAGGTGCCTTTTTCCTCTTCATTCTAACCACTACCACCACCAATTCGGCTTTTACTTTCTTACGGCCTTGCGCTTCGTATCTACTTCCCATTTTAACCACCTCGAGTTCATTCATGGTATATACAAGTTCATTGTATTCATGGCACTGCGGCTCAACGCTCGCTAAACCTTTCTAAAGCTAAGGAGGTTACACCCAGCGAGTATAACGTAGCAACCCTTTCTTGCCAGATAGTGCTTAATGTACATGCCAACGGCGGCTAATGGTGATCGCAGCCTGCGCGTTAACTAAAAGCCGAATGCTCCTGTCTCTCGTTCCCCATTAGCAGCCATTGACATGAACATTGAGCACTATTTTTTATTGTTCAACAACGCACAGAATAAGTCTCTCACCGGCACCACCTTGGAGGTCAAAATGTTATACTTGTTACATACTACGGGGGACGAACGGGGGGCCGTTATAAAAAGTTTTGCCCCTAAAAAGAAGCTAATCAGCGTTTGAGGTGTTGGAACTTTAGCTCCACTGTTTACTCAGATTGCACAGGCACGTAACTGATTTTACTATTTTTTCCTGTTTATTTCGAAGACTAAGGTGTTGAGAAGGAAGTAGCGATATATTCTTCACCTCTCTCGTGTACGCTCCGTAGGGTTCCTCCAGCTGCTCGAGCAAGCACCTGGGCCACGTACGACGGCAGGGATTGGCGTAGGGAGCCGGCAGGCCGGTCTGCGCAAGCTGCGTCATTGTGAGAAGCACCATTGTATGAAGGGAAAATTGAAGTACGACCACTTAGTCGGCTTGAACTGTAAAAGATACCGTTTCAAAAAAATATCTTCCATCATTTTGGGGCTATGAGCTTGTTATTTCAAGTGAACATGAGGTTCAGTGCTATTTTATTGAATTTAGTGTATACTGTAGTCACGAAATTGCCGTATGGCGTCGCATATTTCGAACTAAATCTTCAGCACTTGGTCATCTGTGAATGAGTAATTCTCTTCTAAACATGCAAAGCGCAGCCGAACTTCCGTACGACAAAGTAGAAGTGGGATGGTTAGTTTGTTATATTCGATATTTGCCGCAACAGCATTGATAAAAAACGAATTCATGCAAACCAGAAATCTGATTCGCGCAAAAAAATGTAAATACAAAAAGGCAGCTGCTCGTGTTCGCAGCAGTTCTCTGCTTTTGATGTACGAGCTGTAACTTCTGTTCCATAGAAATACCAGTGTTATCCGTTTAATTAACTATAGTTTCGAGCATTGAAAAATATATTCTTACGGACACTTGAAAAGCTTAAAACTCTCATATTAAATACTTCGAACTATGACAATATTCATCGTTTTAAATGAAATAAATTAAGAGCGAACTCAATAATGTTTCCGCAACCACCAGTACACGAATACTGACTTACAGTGAAAAAATATTATTAAGGACCAGATGCAGCAATTTCTTAAGGAGTTAACTTTCCCGTCATGCATTTATTATTTACGAAAGTCTGAGCTGTGTTCCATCAGAGAGAGAGAGAAACGAGAAGGAAGGCAGAGAGGTTAACCAGATGCTTGTATCCGGTATGCTACCCTACACTGGGCTTGGGGAATAGGGGGTTGAGAGAGAGAGAGAGAGTTAGGTAAAGAATAAAATAAATAAGAGCGACACACACACACACACACACGCACACGCACACACACACACACACGCACATACGCACACGCACGCACACACACACACACACACACACACGCACGCACGCACACGCACACGCACACACACACACACAGACAGAGAAACGTTTCGCCAGGCCAGTAGTTCGCAAGAAGCCCAGTAGCGCTTGCACGGCCTTCTGTGATGATGAGTCGTGACGATGGCGCTGTGTACTTTCTTCTGTGGGGTAAGTGATTTTAAGTGAAAAGAAGAGAAAAGTGAGCTCCGTACCTGTCTATCAGGGGGAGGACACCTCAACAGTAGCTCACGAAGGATGAGAGTAGAGAAGGGATTAAAAGGATACAATTAAAAGCTAGAGAGATAGAGAGAGGGGAAGGAGAGCGATGCGCAGAGACAGCGAACGACGGAAGTAAGGAGAAGACAGGAAAGATGGACACTGGTTGCAGGAGTCCGAGAACGGGGCAATGGCTAGTAATCATCTAACTTGTTTAGTGTATTATAATGATATTGTCTTTTTAGGTTGTATTGTCTTTCTAGGCCACCTGTACACACCGCCGCAGTGTGTACAGGTGGTGGTGTCGTCCATTCCTATGTGGAACGCGTACGAACGGGTAAACGCGACGCCCAACCACAATCTGCGAAGAGCAGTATATATCAACACCTCGTCGAAGTTTTGTTGGGAGCCGTAAGCTTAACGTAGGACCAAGGGATCGTAATGTTGCATGCGTAGAAGGAGGCTCATTCTATAGTGACATGGAGCATTGGCGAGCAAGCATGCACAGCTTCCTAGCAGCGTCTACCCTAGAGCGAGGTATTGACTGGTCGTTGTCTTCTATATGGGATTGAACGTGAAGCTTGACCAGCCCGTTCATTACAGATAAGTCCACAGCGACTTTGCAACCACTGAAATATGATGTCGTGCCCTTTCTCTGTTGTATGGTGTAGCATTTCTGCCGTCTCAAATACCAACTGATCGTGCGGACCACGGCGTAGAATTGACAGAAGCGACTGCAGTGCTGCCTTGCAGTCGCAAAAGATCGTCCACCATTGCGTGCTTTGGTTGTTAATGAAACGCAGTGCATCGCGAAGTGATGTAAGCTATGCTGCCGTAATGTGGTTGCATCAGCTCTCCTGAATTTGATGGTTGTGGCGTGCGTTGGAATAACGACCGCCGCTGTTGAGCTGTTTGGCAGGACGGAGCCGTCGGTGTAGACGTGGGTGCAGTCTTGGTACTTCTCGTACAGCAGAAGTAAGGCGAGCTGCTTGAGGGCTGGTATTGAGAAATCTCGTTTTTTTTCTGGATGCCTGGTATTTTCAGGTTGACGACTGGCTTTTTGAGGCACCATATAGGAACTGAAGGTCTCGCCACGGGCGTAAAGCCAGTCGGTTTAGAGTCACCACGTGCAGTTACTGTTCGACAAAAGGAAGTATGAGGCCTATTCACTGAAAGATAATCTAGGTGGTGGCGAGGAGTTTGGGCCACATGCCTTATGTGTGTCCTCAAAGCTTCAATTTGAATATGGGTCTGCACGAGATGGACTTTGGCGAAAGCTATAGCCGCCACTGTTGAGGCACCTTGAGGCTGACCGAGACAGATTTGAAGTGCCTGTGCCTGAGCACTCTGTCTCATGCGTCGACCTGTTTTGCTGGCGTTTCATAATGCGGGCTGACTGTATCGTAGAAAGCCTAGGAAAAGCACCCTGTACAATCTTAACATAGCATTGAACTGCATTCCCCAAATCTTTCCAGCGAGAACTTGAAGAGGTGGCATATGCCCGTCAATCGCTTTTTCAGATATGACACACGAGGGCTCCATGATATGTCTCTGTTGGTTACGACACCCAGAAATTTGTGAGATCGACAATATGGCATATTTTGACCATTAGTTGACACCCTGTACTTCGTCATGGGTTTGCGCGTAAATGCCAGAAGAGCGCACTTTCCGGAGGAAATTTCCAGGCCTCGATTGCGGAGGTGCAAAGCATTTGCAGTAGGAGCTCTCTGGATCCTCGCTCATAACTGCAGGTGAGTTACCGCAAATTTTCGGATGCAGATGTCACCTGCGTATGTTGATAGACAAATATTCTTTGGTAGGTGCGTATGGAGAGCGATCAGTGTTCGATTGAATAGCATGGGGCTCAGTACACCAGCCTGAGGGACGCCATGGCAACTGAACTGTGCAGAGGTGGTCCCTGCTACCGTACTCACTCACAAAAAAAATCACAGCATATCCACGGGGTGAACGATGATGAGTGGTCGAAACTCCTGAGGGGAAATCATCGGTAAAACCATGACTCTTCAGTGAACGTTCGCCCACTACATCATCAAGAAAGACGTGAGAAACACTGTGTGTATATATATACTCGCGCTGCAGCACGGCGATAGCATTGGCGCGAGCCTGGTCGTTCTTGATGGAAGATATTGTGACTAGACTGTTTGAGAATCACAATCTGTCGCGTACACTGCAACTGTGTCCGAACGTAACGTCTAGAAAGTCTCGCTTAAACCGCGCGTCGGCACCTTGGTAGCTGAGCTCGCCTGATGCGTTTTGCAGACTTCCACGAGCTCTCACTTCATCGGGGTCTGCCTGCCGATACGCGTGCTTTCTCGCCGCTTCCCGTTCTCTGACGTTTTGGAGATCCTCTTCGCACCGTTGCCGTGACGCTTGGTCCTCTCGTTCTCGAACGCTGGGATCTTGGCGGCGGCATCGCGCAGCTCCACGGAGCCTTCTGCCTCGCGGGCTCGCACATCGGGATTCTGTCTGCGAGCACGCACTGCCTCTGCTTTGCGCGCTCACCGCTCTGCGGCCTTATCCATCGGGCAACTCCAAGCGCGCGCCAACAGCGAACGGGTTCTATTACAAACTAGAGGTGGTTACATACATACGCCGAGGATGGACAGACCCACGCCTTAAGGAGCTTCGCCCCTAAAAAAAAGATCGTATTTGGAGGTAGCTGCGTATCCACCTATACATTCGGCCACCCACTCCAGTCTCTTCTAGTGTGGCGAAGACGGCTTCATGAGTAACGTTATCATAGGATCCTTTGACGTCAAGGAACAGAGAGGCGCAAAGACGCTTACGGCTTTTCTCACGTTCAACGCATGTGATCAAGTCCACGACGCTATCAATTGATTAACAACCACGTTGAAAACCAGGCATAGCATTTAGGTAGATGTCATGATATACCAAGTACCACTCCAGGAGGTCGAAGATCATTCTCTCCATCACTTTACCCACGCAACTAGCCAATGCCATCGGGCGATAGGAGGAGGGTTCCAATGGTGACTTGCCAGGTTTTATCAGCGGTACTAGACGGCTAGTTTTCCAACTTAGGGGGACAGTGCCCTCTCGGCAACAATCTTTATATAGCTGAAGCAGAGCTATTCTCGCGCACTCACCCAGGCGACACAGGGCTCTGTAGGAGATTCCGTCAGGTCCTCGTGCTGAGGTACGTTTGCAAGAAGCGAGTGCTGCCTTAAGATCCTGAACGGTGAACGAGATGTCCATACGGGAATGACGTGGTGGTGGACAACTTCGGTGCAGAGCTCTTCAGCAGCGTCAACATCTGGTCAATTTTGGTAAAGGGCCAAGGCATTGAAATGTGACCTCTGAATGTGGAATGACCGCAAACCTCGTAACATCCTCCATAACTGCAGTAAAGGCTCAAGAGGGTCGAGTGACTCACAGATATTAATCCAGCGTTGGGATTCTAGGTTGTCCAACCGACGTTGGTTCTTCTTCTGTATACGTCTAGCACTCCGTAAATCTTCTCTATGTCCTTAGTGCACAAATACCTTCTTTCAGCACGTCGTAAGGCTCGAAGCCACTCCAGCTCTATGTCGATGCCTGTCACTTTTACAGAGCATGGAATCGTACACATTGTCTCTTGCACAGTGCTCTTGATGGCTTCTTGTAAGTCTGGTATGTGCTCTTGGCATTGGTCTTCCATACGAGACTGAAAATTTTTTTCCAGTTCACTCTTTCAACCGTGTCGTGACCTTTAGGAGGCGACAATCCTCTGATGTAGACGTATGTTGGAATATGATCACTACTATGCGTTTATTATATCCGCAAACCATTCAGTATGCTTCGCTAGGCTTCGCGAAACAAAGACAGGTCGAGACGGCTGCTGTATGTGGAGCCACGTAAATATGTAGGACTGCATGTCATCGTTCAGTAACCAAAGTTCGTTGTCGGAGGCCAAAGACACCAAATTTCTGCCCTTCATGTTGGTCTTCTGACTTTCCCATAACGTATGATAAGCGTTGAAATCCCCGATAATAACACACGAGTCAGGCGTGGACGCTGTGATGTCTTGTAGTCTTTTTTGATCGAACCGGCTTGATGGTGATAGGTATGCGCCAACCACATTGATGTTGAGCCTGCTCTTTTTCACTCTAAAGCATACGTATTGATTTTCGTCACGAGGTGGTACTAGTTGAAAGATGTAAGTGAGGTCTTGGCGAATGAACAGCAGAACCTTGCTGATTTCAGTAACAGTAGACGACATAAAAGGTTCGTATCCGGAGAGTCTTATTGCACTCGATAAGTTCTGCTCACAGATGACGATTACGGGAAACGTAATGACGTACACAAATCGACGAAAATCAGCAACGCGCTATTCTTGTCCACTGGAATTTCACTGCAGTATTGATGCTTTACAAACCTCATTTCTGAAAGACAGTGGTGGGTTAGCGAGGGTCTACTCTAGGGCTGCTTGCACTGGAATCAGCACGTCCAGTATTTGAAGGGCATTTTTGGCTCAGGCGTAGTTCTCACAGTGGCTGTACTTGATGCCGACGATGCATTCATTATTCTTCGTTTGGCCTTGCGGTTGAGCACAGGTTCAAAGCCGTCTTCCGAGGACTCGTCATCTGGTGCGGAGTACAGCTCGGTGTCCTCACTTTCACTAGATGCACTACCTCGTTTTCTTGAAAGCAATGCCCATGGATGAACCGGTACCGGGCGGGATCTCCGGGGATCGTACAAACATCACTGCGATGTAGGGAACGAGAGACCCCGCTGTGGCACTGTGGAACACAGAAAATAGAGCACAGATCGCAAGATGCGTTCCACGAGAAAAGCACAAGAGAAGTTTTCTTTTTATCATGGTCGCCCTAACTTATCTTGTTTCAGTACAAGTCGTGCTTTGGCTTATTGAGTCAATAAATATTCATTTTCACGTTTTAGGCTTTTAGTGCCAAGAAAACCACAAAAAAGAGTATTCTATAACGAATATCACTGATACTATTCTCAAAGGCAATAAGAATAAAAACGTACTATATTGAACTACACTATCTGAAATAGGAACCGAAAGACCACAAAGAGTACGAACTTGACACAGAACTTTCTGTTCTTAAAAAAAAACCCTAACAGATACCGTCTCTTTGCATTGAAGATATTATTTTCCCATTTCCCGCGGGAGTATATTTTTTTGAAATTCGCAGAAACGAGTAGCTGTTTCATCACTGAACTCGACAAGCCCCCTGCGACGAGGCTGCGAAACCCATGTAAAGCTTGGTGTGCAGTTACTAGCATATGATCGCGCCGGTGCAACGTCCTGCTGTTTATTTCTCGTCATCACACTACCGGAAGCGCTCGGGGGCCTCTATGGACTATCGCCGCGCGGACGTAGTGCCCATTGGTGTAGTAATTGAAACCACACGATGTTTTCAGAGGCATTCGCGAATGTATTATCCACGCCCACGTGGAAATAAGATCGTATTAGGCGTACGAAAAATGCTTTGCCTGTAGAGGCGTCGGCCGGAAAAAAAGAAAGTGCAATATATACCGAAAAACGTATTGAGCGAAATCGTGTTAACGAGATTTCGCTGTATATTATGATAGTGGTCAAAGCTGACGCGCAAAATCTGGCTTACCACGTTAAGTCCAACGTACGTAGTGTAACCTGGCGCAAGGTACACGCCGTCGCTGCAGACCGAATACCTGTGCGAATAGAATCAATCAATCAATCAATCAATCAATCAATCAATGGATCAAGTAAACTGGTGTAATAATTAACTATCTGCTTTGCATAGCTACTAAAGGTCTACGCGTTCATTTTTGCATATATGTATCAGTTTTGTCGAAGGCCGCTGTGGCTGCGTAACCTACCTGGTGCCGTGAGCGTGTACCATGACGAGGAATCCCGCCTGGTATGACGTGGGCAGGTACTCATGCAATTCAGGATTCAGCGTCATCACTAGACCTGGAACACCAAGACGATCCCCTCACAACAAACCAGGTGCTGTTAACATCAAACTGAGACACATCACGCAGCTGCAGTATACCTCAGGAGGCTGGGTAATTTATCGACCTACACAATCGTTTACTCTATGAGGAAGCGCTAAAAAATACGTGGTACAACAGGTAATAACTCGAATACAACAAAGCTCTCATGCGGTATCACACGTTATCTTGAGGCCACCTTGTATCCTGCCCTTCGTTTATTTTTTTTACTTTTAAGGAGCCCGGGCTGTCGTACGATGTCATCACCTGGCGAACACAGCCAGAACCATGTATGAACACTGAATGAAAACAAGAGGAAGGAAGCGAGAGATAGAAAGTGAGAGAAAGAAAGAGAAAAACTAGGGAAGAAAAATAGTAGAAATAAAACAGAGAAAAAGCCAAAAAAAAAGAAAAAAAAAAAAAAAAAGAAGAAAGAAACCGAGGAAGAAATAAAAAGAAAATTGAAGAGATCAAACGAGGCTGCTCAGTCCCGCACTGCCTTCAGGCTGCACCCCTAGCGTGAAGATGCCCTGATAATTTGTTTCGGAGCTTCTTTATTTAGTAGTGACAGAATACGGATTGGCGAGAAAGTGTGCATCAGCGAGCAGAATGTATTTGGTATTTGTGACCCACTTAACATGTGCATGCAAAGAACCTGAGATCTAA